>CAEGAF010012685.1:0-15896 GCA_903067075.1 Micropoecilia bifurca
GTAAATTTTTTTTCTACGTGGGGGATTTTTGTTTCCGGGTTACTTCAATGCCACTTTTACCCCCCCCACCAAAATTTTTTAAAAGAAAAAAAAAAAAAAAAAAAAAAAAAAAAGCCACAAAACCCTATTTCACAATTGATGCCTTCTCTTCAAGGGCTTTAGCAAACTACAAACTGGACTTTTTATGGCTTTCTTTTAACAATGACTTTCTTCAAGCTACTTTTCTTTGAAGACCAGATTCGTGGAGTTCATGACTAATAATTGTCCTTTCAGCAGTATGTCTCTGTAGTTGTCCCTTACTGTTCCCAGGATCAATTGGGAACAGCGCTCCAAACATGCCTCAACTTCTCCAATATTCAATCCTTGACCTGTTTGGTGATTCTCAGACTTCATGAAATCGTTTGGCAGCATCAAGATGTGTAAAACACTTGATAAATGGCAAAGACCCTGAATAAACAGCAAAAGCTACAATTCAATTGCTGAGATCAATTGCATTGCAAATCTGTGGCGTAAAAAATACTCCTTAAAGTAAAAAAAAAAAGAAGAAAAGAAAATCAATGTATATATGTACAAAACTGTTAAAGACATAAACCAAGAGATGTGCTGCTAAAATCACAGCGTAAGGTGGTTCTAAAAAGTATCTCACAGGGGTCAAATACAAAACAGTTCCACACTTTTCAGATTTTAGTTTTACAAAACATTACCTGTGTCTCATTTTGTTTGACGTACTGTTAAATTTTACTTTCATGCAAGAGTTTGGTTTTTTGGGTCCCCATGTTTTCCCTTACCTTCCACTAACAACGAAGCAGGTCACCAAGAAGATGAGGAGAACAATCCCTCCTGCAATGGACACAACCAGAATGGTGGACTGGTTTGGGTCCCCAATGGCCAAGATGTCTGTAGAGGCAGGGAAGCAAAAAAAAAAAAAAAGAAAGTGAACGTTATAAAAGTTTATTAAAGCAGGTCTTGGCGAGAAATGAATGAAGCCCATGGCATTTTCTGTTGGAGGTAAGGTGAGATTTAAGGCAGGCTGGGAGTGAAAAGACAGAAAATGATACCATGGACGTGGCGAGGGAAAGAGAGAGCGTGAAAAATTATAGTATTAGAAAAGACATAAAAGACAGAGGCAAAAGGGAGGGAGAGAGAGAGAGAGAGCAGCAAACAGAGGCACAAGAGAGGAAAGGGAGGTGGACGGAATAGTAAGTAAGGCTCTTGATGAAAAGCTTTCTCCCTCTCGGTATCGCCTGTGAGTGTACAAGAGGAGACATGAAAGCCGTTCCTATTCGGCCGCGCTGTCCAAATGGATATGTTAACATTGCACATAACAAGGCTAACGCCAAGAACTTTCTGCAAAGACGCATCGATTTTTACGCCACACCAATCGAGCCATTACTCAAAACAAATACCCCCATTTATCTGGCTTAGCTGAGCGTGAGCAGACATCCACGTCTGCAAGTGTGTGTGTGTGTGGCACACATATGCATAATATGGCCGGGCATCTTGAGAAGCCATAATAATCCAGGTATTGATCTCCTGTTACAGTCGGAGGCTCACACACACACGTCCTGTAATGATCAATGCAGCTGATCTGATTAGATAACTTGCACGTGATTGGTACAAGATCAGCCAATTAGCATTTTAAGATGCCTTTACTTTGATGTGGACCCGTTGTTGTGAAGAGGCTGTGGACCACAGAGACCCGTGCAGCATGTTGAGGCATCAAATTAATGATATTTGTTGGAGCGCCGGAGAAGAAGTAAAGCTCTGAAATACTTTTATTGACAACTGAATGATTTATAGGGTAATGCATGCCTTTTCTGTGCTGCACAGTCAATGTACTTTGAAGCGCTACACATTTACTGATTCACTCCACTCTCCCTGCCTGTCTAGGAATCAATGATCGCTTTGAAAGCCACATTAAAGGGAGTAAAAAAAAAGAAAAAACCCCAAAGAGCTCATGATGAAGCAATATTAAAGGTGGCGAAATGGATACGTGACAGGGAGTTTGACAACTATATCGTAGGGATTCCACATAGTGTGCATAGTATGAGGCTTATCTGGTCTGAAATAACAGGGCTTTGGACATCCAGCTTTATGACAGGGAGGGGTTGAATATAAAAAGATACCTAAATCCTTGTTCTCTGACTTTAGTTGGTGAAAACCTGTTCACTCATTTCACTTTGCTCCAAAAGTCTGTTTGAATTAAGATCTCCAGTCCAATCCCCTATTCACATTTTTCCCTTTCTTGTCAAATTGATTTGTCTTTTGTTTGCAGGAAAAAAAAGTACTTCAGTCACTGGCTCAAATGCGTGCACGGCAACACGCAAGACCGCCAGGGCGTCTCTGCCTCACAGCCAAACCGAGGAAGGAGCTGGGGTGAAAAAGCAGGGAACTGTAAAACCACAAAGTGAATTCATTTAGTGAATTGGAAGGAACGACTCATCTGATAATCATCATGGCAGCATGCATGTGTAAATATCTTGTGGCATCAGATCTCGCAGTATCAAAACATCACGTCCGACTTCACCGTAAAGTGGAGTGTGACTGGAAACGAGTGAATCATTTTCTGTCAGCGCTGTCTGCCATAAGAGATACTTATAAAAATACACACTGTACAAAACAAAACTTAGAATCGTCATTTCCTCAATGTTGGACATTACATCAGACTTATGTTTTCCAACATTGGCAAAATCACCAAAAAATCTCTAGTTGCAAAATCTCAGAATACAATAAGATGTAAGGCAGTGTCCTGTTTATCAGTTCAAATAATTACATCTGGATATAAAGACTATCCGGCTATTAGAACGTTTAAGAAGGAGACATTCTGCGCCATAAAGTTAAAAACGATTTGATTTGAAGGTTGAAATGTGTTTGGTAATCCAAAGTGACCTAAAATAGTAAAACAAAAGAAGTAGCCTGATTGTACATGTCAGAAAATTTTAAGAAAAACACATTTTTCATTTCTGTAATCTTCACTAAGCTAAGGAGATCCAGAAATGTTACGTGTGGCACAGCTTCCTTTTCTGTTCTTCTTTTATTGTTCCTTTTGGATCAAAGGTTTTACTATTATTGAAAATTCTGTTTGAAGAACTAGATTATTACCAATGTACATACAATTTGAAGTTGCTGCCCTGAAATCATAGAAAAAAACTGTGAGTTCTGAGTAGAAAAGACAATGGAAGGAAAATGAAAAAGACAAAATATGTAATACAAAAGGAAAAAATATAATTATATATTTATATATATATATATTTTTTACCCTCATGGCTGGTTTCCAGTTCAATCTCCCCACCGTACGTCCCGTAGCCCCCGTCAGTCCGAGCCCTGACTCTGAACACGTAGGTGGTCCCAGGCTTCAGGCCGTCCACTGTCATCATGTTGGATCGAGTCTTTAAAACCGTGTAGTTCTGTTCCCGCTGGTTCTGAAGAGGAGCATTAACCAACAGAAAATAAAATAAATACTCAAAACAAGGAAGACATAAAAATGAGAACGGTTTTGATCTGGAGCTTTGGGCTGCGGTATCAAGAGATGCAGACTGAATAGAGATGTTTAAATCTAATAGAACGTCTCAAATTGTTGAAGTTAGCAGTCTCTCGGAATCTAATACACTTCACGACATTTTCGGCACTGGTCCATTTGGCCACATTTATATTTGAGCATCTGTCAAATCCCAAATCTTATCTTCTCTTAACTCTGGGGCAATATGTGGTTACTAAAGCTGCTTCACTTTGTTCCTCGATTACCTTCCAGGTGCGTGCACGCACACTTAGATGTGTGCGTGTGTGTGTGTGTGTGTGTGTGTGTGTGTGTGTGTGTGTGTGTGTGTGTGTGTGTGTGTGTGTGTGTGTGTGTGTGTATGTATGCAGAGGGATGATGAGAAAACAAGTTTGTCTGCCAGTACGCTGATTCCCTGCTGAGACACTGATACTCCACCTAATGGAAGACCTTCTACAATACAGATTAACACGATTTTACTGTTAATACATGCCAGCACACACAGACACACAGGTCTGATTTCATCACCTTGGCTGTGTTTTACAAGGTTTGTTGGACAGATGTGTGGTTAATTAGCTTGATGTGAGCAGTGGAGGGGATATGAGAAAAGAAAAGGCAGAGGAACCGGAGCGATGGCGGCACGTCTGTGATGAAAAAGTCATTAGAGACGTGGCCTTAGGCTAAACTCATATCCTGCCAACATGTAGGAGGAGCACAAGGAAAACAGGAATGAACATTTAACTGTAATAAATCTGAAAAAGGCCTGCTGTAGTCATTTTGAAATAGTTGATTTAGATAAAAAAAAGAGAAAGAAACAATGAACAAATTTAGATTACTTGCACGCTACCCGTTATTGTCAAGACGTGTTTAGGGTTAATAACTAACATCCCCAACCGCATGTAATGTCTATAGATAATTCAAATCTTCTGGTGTAAAAAAATATTAAATGTATATGCAAATATGAACAATTTGTGAAAGAAAAAATCATTTTAATGAGATGCCACAAAAGGTGCTGAAGCAACCACCAATTTCTCTGGGCATACAGCAGTTTAAGCACTCCTCCTCCCTGAGCTGGCCAGCTGACCAAAAGCTGCACACTTTTGGTCAGCTGGCTGAAATCAGGCTAGCCAAACCAGACAAGCAAACCTGCAAAAACTATTTCAGATTTTACAGCAAAAATAAAAACATTTATTTGACAGCAGATATTAAAGGGCTTTTATTCTGTACTTTTGTTCTGATCTAAAGTAAAATGACTACTAATTTTGGAGCTGTTCCAATGTTATTAGGGCAGGCGAAACCAGACTGCATAAAAACAACAATCTGACGTTGGATTCACGTTTCTAATCAGTAAAACTCTACTTTAGAATCTTTAAAGAAATATTTTGATACAAATGTTTTGAGTTTCCAGAGAACGAGGGGACATTTTTATATCATGACACGTTTTTTCTACAACAGAAAAATCTAATTATATTGTCCCTGTCGGCAGAGGACAGTGCTTTTCAGTGCCTCCCCTCACCTTCTCGTAGTAGATGACCTCATACTCAACAATTGCCCCATTAGGTCTCTCCGGACCCTGCCAGGCCAATGTTACACTGTCTTTGCTTCGCCTTTCCTTTAGCACGACGCTCACTAAAACAACAAGGAGAAAGCAGGAGCAGCAAGGAGAAAGATGAGTTAAAATGGTTACAAAAGAGGAACAAAAAAGCAGATGGTTTGGCTAAACAAAGACATCATAAAGAACATGCCCACGACGCTTTGTTGCACAAAGCCATATTGCAGTGTGTTTGTCATACATTTTGGTAATCACACAGCCCACGACGCGTTATGTACAGTGCACGTGTGTTCGAAGCGTTTAATGATGCGCACGTTTATGCTGCTCATAGGAACATCATGAGATCTAAGCAGTATCAATGTGAAACCACAAAAACTGTGTGATTTCCTGTGCAGTGTTTCCACACTGGGACACCTGCTCTGGTGGGATGACGGTGTGGGTTTACTCGCCTGTGCCTGTATTTGTGCAAATGTGTGAAACTCGGGCTTATAGCTGTGAATAGCATGTGCAGCACGTAATGTGGTTAACAGCCTCCTCCACCCATTTTCACTTTCCACTACACACACATCCACGCGTATAGTACGAGGCCTATTACTCATCGGCACCTTGCCATGAACACCTATCTTTTACACAAATTTCAGTCCCACCAAATGACAGATACACATACTATCATGCCTACACGTGTAAGCGTAGACGCGTCAGGGTCATTTTGTGATATCAGTGAAATTCCCCATTGCAGCAAATTAAGGTTGTCACTTTTTTTTCTTTTCGACGGTACAGTGCCTTGTAAAAGCATTCTAAATAATTTTACACATTTTAACATTTTCTCACATTGCAACCTCGAATTTGAATGTGTTTTAATGTGATTCTGTGCAACAGACCAAAATAAAGTTTAACGTAAGTTTGAAGTGGACAGAAGAAAATTAAACCTTCGTGCTTAAAGATTTGCAAATCAAAATCTGGAAAGTGTGACATGAATTTGTGTTCAACTTCACAGAGAATTCTCTGCAGAACCACATTCCATTGCCTTGAAAAGTGCACATTTTAGCATCTTTCTGTACTATTTATGCACATATAGAGATTAATTTGATCTCCTAGTCAAGTTAGATTAGTGGAAGAGCTTCAGCGAAAATGCACTTTTATGTGTTACCACAGATTTCTGATAGCATTTAGATCTGGATGTTGTGTCATTTCTGAAAAGGTTTTATCTGCCCTGTGTTCAGGGTGATGTGGGCCATTCAGTATGTACACCAAAAAGTGCCAGAGTTTCATTTTCAGCATGTTTGCCTTCTTTGTGGGATGTTTGTAGCTTTTGTTCTTCTTATCACTGTTTCATTCAGGCCAGCTTGAAGAGAGCACAACTAATCGTTGTAAAGTTTCGGCTCTTTGCAGCTCCTCCAAAGAAACCATGAACTCCTTTGCAGCTTTTCTGATTCATATTTTATTTATCAATTAAAACTCACGTTCTTTGCTCAGGAAATATAACAATTCAGCAGATTTCAGGTTAAAATTCAGCTCTGTGTTTTATCGACGGTCATGTTTAAAACCAGTACTCCAGTAAATGTGCACGTTCTCACCTGTCTGCGATGTTGTAACATTTATTACCACTGTGCCTCTGGGGGTCGGACTCAGATCTGAAACTCCGTTCTGGCTCTCGATCGTAAAGGTGTAGTTGGAGTCCGGCTGGAGGTCAGTGATCAGCACGCTGGCCGACGCGAGCCCAAACTGTCTCGGGACAAAATGGACGCTGCTGCCGCACGGCGCGCACTTTTTGCCTTCGCCGGAGCATTTTCTGCAATGGAGGCTGTAGGTAATGTCCCCTCTGCCTCCCGTGTCGCGGGGCGGCGACCACTCCAGGGTGACGCAGGTCTCATTCACAGAGGAGATGGGGTTCTCTGGAGCAGACGGAGGACCTGATGGAAGAGAATGGAGGATGTACTGTAGGTTTCTGCATGTGGACAAACTTCATTACATTTGTAATTGGAAAAAGAAGAAAGTTAGACCTTATTTCCCCCCACCTCTCTTATCCTTGATGCCTACTCCTCAGCTATTTCCTTTTGCATCCTTTTTGAACTCTATCAATAAGAAAAGAATGCTTGAAAACAAAATTTTTAAATCACAGGAGCAGAATTGCCCACAGCGAAAACAAACACTGCCTGTGAAATCTGACGTAGCCTTTAGCTTCTGCCCTAAAGCAGAGACGGACGGTGAGCTACAGAAGAAGCTCTCTTCCTTTGCAACACCAGTTTAAATAGCAACATGTTGCCATTTCCTGTTAAGTCAATTGTGCTCTTTATGAAGCTAAAACACAGTCTCTTCTTGTCGTACATCTAACCAGACGTATAAATGTATAAATATATTGATACAGAGATCTTCTTTATACTTTACATCTTGTATTTCTGATAGTAGTTTTGATAGTTGAGAACCATTGCTTGAGAGAACTCTGTTTAATTAACGCTCATTTAAGAAAACCCTTCAGGATGTTATTCACCTTTATTTTCACACCATCAACTAAGTAGAGGTACCGTCAAATTTCTATTCAACTCAAAAAGATATTCTTATCTCCTTATTTCTAGAACAGTTCCAGAGCTGCTCTATGGGAGCCTCGCTCTGCTTTTGAGAAGATTCCAGCACATCATCAATGAACACTGAGCTCATTCAATGCCATTCATTTTCCATGGAAACCACTCGAGAGGAAGCCTCTGATTCTGGCTGCTTACTGCTCAGCGTGGTGCAGGGATCTCAACCATATGAAAATTGTGCTGGACACAGATGCCAATTTCTCATGACATCTCATCAGGTCCCAGCTGAGCAGCGAGCCCCAGGGGTCCGGGGGGATCCGTGGGGCCTGGGACCTTGTCTGATTGGTCTCCCCTGACAGTGAGCGCCTCTTTGCGGTGGAGAACGGGTGGGTAAATGTTACCGAGCTGCAAATCTCGCCACGGTCTTTTTGCCATCCCCCAACTTCAATGAGTGATACTCAAGAGTCTGTCATCACCATTACTACTGATCAGCCTTTTTTGACACTTTTATGACACTTAGATTATATGACTTTTATAGACTCCTATTTTCCCCCCACTGTTCTATTCATTTCCTGGGTCTCAAGTGTCATTCTCCATGTCTATGAATAATTCTTTCACCTTTTCTCCTTATTTTCTCATTTTTCACTCTCAAACCTGGAAATGGTGCTGCTAACCACTCAGCACAGCACGTGAGTGTGTGTGTAAGTGTGTGTGTAGGTGTGTGTGTGTGTGTGTGTGCGTGTGTGGCCGTATATATTCGAACAAAACCGTTACTCATTTCCAGCTGATAACACCTGTCATATCTCACCTGCTACAACGATTAATGAGTGTAATCTACCATAACCCGATAATGGGTTTGGGTATATCTGTCCATGCTTGAGTGTGTGCATGTGTGTCGTATGTCTGCACATGTGCGTTCCTCTCCAACACGCCATTGTCATAAATCCAAGTCTTATTATTTACTTCCCCTGCGTGTTCTGAGAGAATATACAAAACGTTAACGAGATTGTTTATACTTCTTGAAGTTTTTACATTTTGTCATGCTATAAACACAAATGTTAGAGTATTTAATTAGTGTAGGAAATACTTTAGTGGAAGGATGAAAAGAACCATGCTAAGGTGCAATTATACCTGCAGATTCTTTGGGACATGTCACTGTCTGCATAGCATATCTAGAGAAATTTTTGTCCAGTCTTCGCTTTCTTTGTTACAAAATAGCCCAGTCATGTTGCCAAGACAGTATTTGCTAACAATAGGTTATTAAAAGTCTTGAAAAGATTTACAATTGGAAATACATACTGACGTGTAAATCTTACATTAATATTTTTCCAGACCATTCCATAAAAATCCCCTGTTCTATGTTTAGTGACGTTGTCCTGCTGGACGGTGAATCTCTGCCCCAGTCTATGGTGTTTTACAGGCTCTAACAATTTTCTTTCAGGATTGCCATCTAGTTAGCTTCAACTAGCTTCCCATCTACTTTGGCCAGCTTCCCTGTCAATATCTACACAGCATGATGCTGCCACCACTTCATACTACCCTTAGGACGGTTGCAGTTGAAAACAAAGAATGAAAATGTACTGACTGCACTGCAACCACTAAATTATACTCCTTGATGCATGTGCACTCTAAGTGTGCAGGCTGGGAAATGTACACATTTAAAATGGCAAAGCAGTCATATGGAGTCATGCATCATACAAAGTCTTGTAAAAGTTTATCATCAACCGATTAAAGAAGAAATGCAATATTTCCATAAAATTAAAAGATACACCTCATCACAGTAAACAAAGAGCATTAGCGCTGTTGGTGTAAATGACATGTCAATGTAGCAAAGTTTTGTTTTTTTTTCTTTACAGTGTTTGTATTACTCACGTGTGCAAGCCATTGAGCGTGGGTCGGTCTCAGCACGGTAGAAACCTTTCTCACAAATGCACTCCATGGCCTGTTCATGTGGAGACGAGCTGTGAGGAGGACATTTGGTGCAGTAGGCATCTGTGGCGGAAGCTTTGTACGTTCCAGGTCTGCATGCTGGAGAGCAGAAATAAAGAATTAAATTATATAGACTTTAAACATTAGCTGCGCAACAGCTGCTGAAGAATTAAAAGCCTAGCAGCCCAGTAACTTTATCCGAGCTTTTGAAATTATAATACCCGCCATGTATATGGGGTTCAATACATTACTTTTAGAATAAAGTTATCCCTTCTTCAATAAATATTATAAGCCTTGTTTGTGCTGCAGGTGCAGTGATGCCCCTGTTGGACAAAAATGCCCTGAAATAATTTCTATCTTTTTAGCTTCAATAATGATCTGAATAATTCTGCATTATTAAAATGTTTCTCCCACCGAAGCAATTATAACAGTCTCTGTAGAAATCCAAAATATTAAAAAAAGATTCTTTTTGGCTCAGTTGCATGTTATGAGTTCTCTTTTAAAAGTGGGAGCTTCTCATTTTTAATGATTCATAAATTAGAGTTCACTAGCATAAAAAGATAAAAGTTTATATCTATAATATGATGAAATTGATATCCAAGAAAAAGAAAAAAAATGTAAAAAGGTCTTGCCTTAAATAACAGTTTAGGGTTTTTTAAATGACGTAATGTTAAAAGGTTAAAATGAGTTAACTTCTTATCTTTAGTATGCAACCTTTAAGAAGTCTTAGTGCAAGTCCAGATTTCTTGGACCCAAAGACTGAAGTTAGTGGCTAATCCAAGAGAGACTAAGATTAAACTGAACTTCTAGCATCTCTAAACAGTTAAAGTCTGTTGATGTAGTTCGTGTAATGACCAGTCAGACCCCCATCACCTTAGGAAATTTGAACCTTTTAAAGCTGCTTAACTATTCACATGAAGGGCTATGATGTTCTTGAGATTTGAATTGTTCCAAGATTGTACAAGGTGATTTTATAAATGGCCCCTTTAGGACAAGAAATTAGTTTTACTGTCCACATGTAGCTAATTGATTTAGACAAATCAGCTTCATGAGAGTTTTCTACTCCAAGTAAGAAATTAGCTGCTCATCATTTTTCAACAAAACCACAATGAAAAAAGATTCAAGACGTTTCAATTTGATCATTGTTGCTGGTAATCAAGGGACTGTATCTGTGTCAGTCATTGGGAAAATGCAATAAATACATGAACAAAATAGTCAAAGTAGTGATTAAAAGCAGCGGTTATCTAAATATGACATATAAAAGGTTAGTTTTGTTTGAATAAAACAACAAATAACATTTTAAACAGAAAGAAGAAAGAATACGTCCACAGGTTAAAAGGGAAAAGAAAAAAAAAACTGCCAGGCCGTTCACCACCCATGGCAAAGAGAAAGCAAACAATGTTGGATTTAATTTATTGTGACATGAGTTCCACAAGAGATCCTTTCTCATCAGGCTAAAGGCTTGCAGAACTACAGGCCGTTTCACTACAAACTGCCTTTCCTCCTATATAAGAATTAGATTTTGACAAAACCAGGAGAACAACGGTACGCAGCCTCGGTCACAATAATAATCACAATAATAATCGCAATAACATAGCACGACTTTAGCTCTTGGTGTTTCCGTGGTTGCATATTAGTCATTACGCGGAGTCATAAAAGTGAGGAGGGAAAGCCCTGATACCGCTCAATGGAAGCAGCCCGGGGACTTGAATGATTTCCCTCTTGCATCCTACGGAGGGAGAAGGAATTCCTGGCTTTCCTTTCTAGCACCATGACTCCAGATTACACATGTATTTATTTACACATCTGCAGGCCTGGCAGTCCCATCCAGGCAAGCCTTTCTTACAGCCGTGCTAAAGCACCGTTGCGGCATGAAATGATGGCGTCTCCAAACATTGTGTACGTATTTACATTTACCGCAGGTTTGCTTGTGTGTATGGATCGATAATGCGACGCATTCTACCAGGTGCTGATTACATGTTTGTGTGCCAAGAAGGTGTTAAGCATGCAGCAGGTGTGTGAATGCGCCAGCTGATTGCTTGTACCACTGGTGAAGGTCATGGATTTAATCAAGCGACACGTCACTTCTCGTAGGAAAGCTGTAGCTTCTCACACAAGTATAAACACCCACCCACCCGTACACACACACATGCACACACACGCACATAAATTTGCTCGATGTTTCTGTAAACCAAGGGGTAGCAGAATGGAAACAGGGGCCTAAAAGTAATGTGAAATGTCCCTATGGCTGGAACTTCTTCCACCTGGATGATGTACTCTCTTGCATACAGACAGTATTTTTAGGCAAATCATTCATCATACAGGAGCCTAGTCCACTGGTGCAAACCCCCAGAGACCCAAAAGAACACCGAAAAAAAGGACGTGTGCTGTGTGTGAGTGCGTGCGTGCGTGTGTATGTGTGTGGAGGAAATAGAAAGTAAAGGAGAAGGAAGAAAGGGAAAGGAGTGATAATTCTCAGGGGCTTTCAACTCTTTCCTCCATCCTGTCGGGTTCTAAGGTATAGGGGTGCCTGTGTGCTGTGCTGGTGACCGTGTTTGTGTTCCTGTTGGCTGGGCTGTAGGAGTGCGGTGGAAAAAACAGCTTTTCTCTAGATGCCATGCATCCGGAGAGTCCTGGCTGTCCAGCCAGAGGGGCACAAAGGATCCCACTGCTAAAGGACAGACATGGCAACACATGCCAGGCCTGGCGAACAACCGCCCGATCTAAAACTTTTTGCGAGAATGGCGGCCTGGCCATGTGTGGAGCCCGCTTCACCTTAACGGTTCTGCTTGGTGCTCACGTGTTCCACCTGACTCTAGTTATAGTTTTTATTAAACGTCTAAGGACATCTTAGACTTTTCATTTTACACCGCTATACACGAAAGCTAGGTTTGCAAGCCATTACAGGTTTGTACCTGTATGTGAACCATTTCTCACTGTTTTTCATTTAAAAATTCCTTATATTTCTAGCACAAATTTCCAGAGCTCTCTGTCTCTATTAGCCCATGTTTAGGTATAAATAAAAATGGACTGATGAGAGTAAATGGACAAAAAGGCCTGGATGGATGGACAGGCATCCGGTCAATGGAGGGATGGAACAACACATGGGTAGGATGGATAGACAAACAGATGAACTATACAACATTCAAACAAGGGGATAAGAGAATAATGTCTGAAAATAAAAAATAATTCTCCATATCCTCTTTTTTTCCCAGTTCTTATCCACAACATGAAAAATACTAGAATCAAATTTCCCCGGCTTCCAGGCTATATTTGGAATGCGCTCAATAAATTATTTTCCTACAATTCTGACAAAATTTGGCCTCTGATGCAGGGTCCTATTAATTATTCATGTGGTCACCAGAGAGAGTAAGTGTATTCATGCCAATCGATAGCTCTTAGATATGATATAGTGCTGCTTTTGAAGACACACCCTCAGTCACCACACTCTGATTGAGATGGGAACAGTACGACTTCTTCCCTCGGGAAAACACTGCACATCCAAACTGACTGGAGTCTGTTGATTCAATTTCTAACCTATCCAACTCTATAAGTCTGAAAATGGTTTCATTAACCTTTCAAGGAACATCAGAAAATGGGAACGTTGTCCCAAAAGATTGGGTGATTTACTATATCCATCCATCCATCCATCCATCCATCCATCCTATCCGGGGTATATTAGAGATGTGCCGATCGATCGGTCACCGATAAATAATCGGCCGGTTTTGGTGAAAAAGTGCATGATCGGTGATCGGCGATCATTGGCTCTTGTTGCCGATACCGATAACCTACATCTCATTTCTCAGCCTGCCTGTGCAGCTGGTCTCCTCTTTCCTTCACACTGCGCAAACGCGCAGTAACAAATCCTAAGCAATGTGGATCTGTAACGCACTGAATGAATGGGGAAGTTTGCGTGTTGCAGCAGAAAATTAAAGCACGTCAAAATGCATCAACACAACAAAGCTAATACGACATAAAAACAATGCCATACTTGACGGAGTTTGGCTACATCGATGCTCACTGCAGTAAAAAAGACATAGGAGGATCAGACAGCAGGTAAAGCAGCAGGTAAAGCAGCGCACAGCTACAAACACTCACCCGGATTAGCATAACGGTCATAAAGCTGTTTAGCTTAAATAACTTGCAAAATAATTTAAGTCTTCGAGCTGCGATGTAAGACGCTGGTTCTGCTCTCGCTGTTGAACCGCTGCTCTGTTACAGGTAGTAATATTTGACAGACGGAGCCGCTTCTGCTCCACCTGGTAGCGACTCTCACAACAAACCTCTGCTTAAAGCTGCAGCATATAACTTAAAAAAATACATTTTACATTTGTATTAAAACCTTCACTATATATATAGCTATATATATATATATATTTTAAATCAACATTTATACATAATTGTGAAGAGGAAGAAAAGAGAACAATTGCTTAACTTAGCACCTTTGATTTTGATAAACCTAATACCACACTATTCACTTATGGTTTCAAAGGTCAGGGCAGGTCAGGGGGAAAGTTTTGGATGACTGTGAAGCAGGGTTAGCTATGAAGTCAGGTTCTTGGTTATGAAGAACTCTTCTCGATCCACCTTCTGTGATGTATTCACTAATGTAGTGTAAAACAGTTCAAAAGATATCCCAGTCTCTGTTGTTGACTTATTTACAAAATCGTTAACTACATTTTATTGAGCTGTCGGGTGCAACTTTATTTATCAGTGCAAGAACTTTTATTTTTATTTCATCTGACAAGTTGCACCACAATCATTCTGATGTTTGGAAAATTTTAACTACCAAGCGCTACAGAAATCCATATCATCTGTCTTAAGATAAAGCAAAAAGAATGTTTTGAGATATATTTTTCTTATTTGCCATATGATTTAAAATAATGAAACTCAATCGTATAGTGACTTTTAGTTTATGGACAAACCATAAGCTAAAAGTAAATAGGAAACCAGAAAATGTTATAATTTACTGCAACTGAGGTTCTGAGCTTTTCCATACTCATCACGCCGTCTATCAATACAAACCAAGTTTGTGTTTCAAAGTCATTTTACTCAAACTTTATTGAAAGAAAAATACAATTCTGTTTTGTGTACTTTGCGCATATGCCGGATCAGAATACCAGCTTCGTTCTACAACGAAGCTCTATCCTCCATTCCATTCAAGTGTTTCTCCTAGTTTAGGCTCTGATTGATCTGTTTTCCTGCTTTCGTGGCGCTTGGTTCAAGTCAAACATTGGCCCAGTCCCGGCTTCAACATAAAGGGCAGAAAGAGGATGTCTATGTGTGTTTGTAAATAGGCGAGGGGTATAGTTGGGTTGTTTATGTGTATGTATGTGTGTTCAGCGAGTGAAGTTGTGTAAAGCTTGCTGGCCCACGGGAGATGAGCTCCATAATGGTCACTATGGCAACAGGCTTTCAAGATAGAACCCTTCGAGTACCCCTCGAGTGGCATAGCTCCTGGAGCACAGAGCAGTCTGTGTGCTTGGATGAGCGCGCATGTGTGTGCGTGTGTGTGTGTGTGTGTGTGTGTGTGTGTGTGTGTGTGTGTGTGTGTGTGTGTGTGTGTGTGTGTGTGTGTGTGTGTACAGGCGTTAGTTGAGGCAAGCTATTTAAAAATTGATACATCAAGCGTCAGTGGAGAGATCTAACAAGATTGAGTCTGACGTCCTTTGCGGCCACCAAGGTCGTGTCTCCGCGTGTGTTTGTGCCCATACCCGTAAAAAAAAAAATGCAGCGGATCGAATTGACATTGGACTGAACGAACTTTGCACAGATGCTAATGAAAGTTGTGTTGCACCTTATGGGTAAAAATAAACATGCAGGTGAACCATTCAAAGTGTAATTAACAGCATAAACAAACCCCCTTAAGCTGGTGTTTGTTCGGCAAAGTGGGATCTTTAGATTTTGTGTCATATATTATGTGTAATTCAGTTTCTGATAGGAAATAAGAATGTATCTGTATTTAGAATACATACCATATACAATTGTCCTGATTCAACAAGAAAAAAAATCATCCAAACATCTTGTTAAATATGCTGCTTTCTTGGAGGATTTTTTGTGTTATTTTAACAGTTTCTCTTTAGTAATGAGGTTCAGTTCTTTGGGTTTAAAAGGTTTAAAAGGCCTCTTTGCCATCACCCTAATCTTTAGCTCCCTCCACAGATTCTCTATGGAACCACTCCAAAGTATTGGAGAAGCACAGTGATAAAAGAAAATAAGGACTACTTATGAATGGGTTATGAATAATTTGGACTTAACGTAGCAAATGAATATATAACTACAACTTAAATATTGTATTGGTGGCAATGACACAGCAGCAACACTGACCTAGAGCTACGAAAAGCATACACTGAATTCACCTGAACATCAGCATGCTGGACACTTGAAGCTAGCTGTA
>CAEGAF010012686.1:0-13572 GCA_903067075.1 Micropoecilia bifurca
AAGCCTGATGACCTGGTGAAGCAAGCAGTGAGGGAACAAGGTGACAGTTGATGTTACGATACTTGAGGATGAATATTGATTTTTTTTTCTAGGAAAGAAAATATCGATATATATCACGATACTGATATTATTATACAGCCCTATTAAACGCGTAAGAAAATGTAACATTATGCATTTTCTGAACCACTTAAACCTTTTTTATACAGTATTAGAAATACATTAAATTGTGCAAATAAAATAAGTAATTCAATCTCTTTTTGACTAAGACTAATAAACTTACATTATGTAAGGAACATCAAACACTGGAACTCAAAGATGTTTTAACCAAAAACAATGAATAAAGTGCACATAAAAACCACACAACCATAAATACAAGGAATTATAGCGTCTCTATAAGCAAACAAACCCTTCAAAAATCATCATAATGGAAACTATTGAACTCATTTTAATTTATCATAGGATTAGTTTATTGTTTAGTTGTTTAACTTGACAGGTCAACTAACTCTGAAACCTCAAATTGGCCAAATTAAACCCCTAAATGAGCATGAAGTTCTGAGCAGGACTGGAGGAGAGTAAACAATATTTATCTGAACCATATGGACGAACTTCACAACATTAAACAGGTTTACATGTATAAATTTAACCTTCTCAGTTCTGTCTAGATGTAGAGTCACGTTATAATGATGAGTTTTGAGTTTTTTAAACAAATATCAAGGGGTTGCTGGTCACTAGTTCTTGTATGGTGCAGTTTGAATATTTCCTAGCTTTGGAAACATGGAAGTTGATATTTTTCGGATTGTTCTGGAAGATGCCGATGCCACAGAGACCATTTAATGTATAATTTCCACAGTTCCAGTTTGTTTACTTTACCACATCAAATCCCAGCAGAATATATTGAAGTTTGTAGTCCTAAGTGGATTTTTCTGTTTTTATGTAAAAACAGTGATAATAATGAACAAGCCAACGTCTCTGCAGTCCATGAGGGGGCTGTGCAACAAGCTGTTAACAGTGCTGGCATTTTTGCAGCTTATTAAATTGAACGTGTCGGCATACAGCTGCTCACTAGCACACAGTTGTGTTTCTGACCATCTGCTCGCTGTTGTTTCTTCTTTTTATCTTTGTTTTCCTTCTCCGCCAAGTTCACAGGAAGGCTCTCACTCTACAAAACGCTCACTTTACGCTCATCATGTAGTTGTTTTCATGTCTTCCACTGGTGCAGGCAGCGTCTCAGAGTGTGCAGCAGGTCCAACGGATGGCAATTTGTAAAAACCGAGGTTGAAAACATCTCCGTGAGACAACAACTGAATCCAGTGTTTTATTGTTTCACCTCTTCTTTGTCTCACATAACAGCATGGGACTTTCTTTGTTTCTGTTTGCGATCGATCGAACGCCTCTGGGTATGAAAGAAAAACAACGACAGGAACCCAGATAGACGTCTTCACGCGTCCTTCAAAAACAGACTCACTTCCTTCCCAGCTGCCGATGAGCCGGGCGATAGCTGCATTATGAGGGCCGCGTTTCTGCAGACTCTCAAGGTGCATAAGCCAGTGTGTTGGTGTGTGCACAGACCCGGATCTTCTCTTTCATCCCCGCATCTGTGGCAGGCTGCCACAGGCCCGTATCATCCACCACTATACACCTGTTGGGGCGAATTTGATACCTGAAGATAATGGATTGGAGTTCAAAGAGGAGAATGCGGACAGGAAACTTTTCCAGAGGTCGCATTTCATGAGCAATCTGCGCTGATGCAAGTACACACACGCAACGGAAAAACGCCCCGACACACACACACACACACACACACACACACACACACACACACACACACACACACACACACACACACACACACACACGCGCGCGCGCTCACAAGTTACGAACAAAGACACACACACCAGCAAGGCTGCGGCGTAGCGGCACGTTTTGCATCAAGATTTGTTTCTTTTTCTTCCAAATCTGACCAAATGGATGTAAAATCATTTTCCTTTTTCATGTTTAAAATGGCAGTATTATGTAAAATCAACATTTTTAGCTTTGCAACATCTTATCATGATATTCCTTCTTCACAAGCATATCGTTTAACCCTTTAATCTCCGTGGCAGCCTTTTAGATGTGAAAAACGCCTGGGTGGACTTAGCCCCGCCTTCGAGGTAAAGCTCCTCCCCCACTCAGCTCCTTCAGACTAGCCAGCAGCAATCAGCAAACACCTGCAGGAACTGCACATCTGCAGGAGCTGCTTCTCAGTCCAGCGCTGGTAAAAAACATTGTTGAAGGGACAATAGAGGAGCCATGTTGGGACGACTTCCTGGAGGCAGAGCTTCCGAAAGATATGACTTAAAGAGACAGAGGCCCAATTTCAAGGAGTTAAATCAAAAAGTAAAATGTTTTCAAGTCATATTTGACCTTTATAGCATTTTCACAACAACTGAAGGTAACAGTCACGTGATTATGCTGTAAAGTGGCACGTAACGCGGCCCCTTTAAGAAACAAAGCCAGGTGGGGCGAGGCTGTACATGTCACTCGGTATGCAGCCCATAAATTGGCCAGGTGCAGAAAAGAATATGCAGGTGCTTTAAATCTGTTCTCTGAGGTTATAAACTGTGTGCACCGGTTGCAGAACCATCCAAAACAAGCCTGGCATGCAGGAGCTACACACCCTGTTGGACATGAGTACAGCAGCAGCAGGACAACGTGGTGTTTGCATTTAAATGTAATGTAGAATAATTAATAAAACAAGACATCGCTCAGAGCACAAAGCGTAGAATTAGACTGAATAGATCTGCCCTTATGGGTTGGGTCTCCGAAACCTGATCTGTAACTTTAGTTGTTCAGCTGGTTTTGCTGTTCTGTTCTCTGTAAAATGGCTGCTGGAAAAGACAAGTGATAAACATGTTTCTTATGCCCCATAGACCATACAAATGAGAAATGTGTGAGTGAAAAGAAAAATGGCGGATGTTTTTTTACATTTCAGGACCAGTATAAATATTGATATTGGATCGGCTAATTTGGACCATTTAAAATAAGCATTTTTACATGATGTCAGCTCTTCAGTCTTGTCAACTGTATCAATATGGCCCGACTGCTAATCATCAACACACAGGAAGCAGTAAACTGTGGCTCTGCCTCACCAGCTGAGAGTCACAAGGATGATTGATAAACTCTGTCGGTTCCCAGATGGAAACTGTGGTGATTCTCCAGCTTCACAAACTGTCCTGTGACTCAGAAGCTGCTGCTGAATGTGCAGGACTCACTGCGTTAGTTATATTGTTGGCTTCAACAAGTGAATTGTTTAATTTGCAGATTGTTTGCATGCTCTGCTCGTCATCAGACTGCAGGATAATCAGTGTTTTAATGCACATCGTGCTGCTTGTAACGTTGGCGTTTTGTCTCTTTAGCCATTTAAAGCTCTGCCATTAGAGCTGGAGCCGCTTTTGGATTGAATCTGACTGACTGTCCTTGGATCCTCTTCAGTTTGGGTCATTTCTCTCCGAGAGCGAATTCATGCACAGATTGAAACCAAAACACTTCTCCAAACAGTTAATTAGCTAAGCTGGCACACGCAAAAACACGCTGTACGCAGTTAAAAAAACAGCGCATTAAAATAAATGGAGAGAGACGTCATGCTGAGAGCTGCAGAGTATAGAAACCTAATGGATGTGTGGGTCAGATTTATGGCGGCTCATCCTCTGCTCTGCTGTAGGATAGAAGAAAGTTAACTGGAGCATCCAGACGCTATAACTCATCTCCCGTCTCGCTCCATTTTATCCGCCGAGTACGATGGTGAGTATTTGGCTCATTTTGGTTGGGAGGAGCAATAAAACATAATCAGTGTCCGCCAGCACCAAGGTCGACCTGTTTTCCTTATTCATGGTGATGATCGTTTTGGCCTCCGCTGAAGGTTGATGAGCTGTTTATTTTTAGCCTGGTTTCAGATAATGGATGAGTTAATTGCGGCTCAAAGATCAGATTAATATTTTATGTGTTTTTTCTTGATGTTTTAATCCACAGAGTAGGTGAAGGTTTGAACAGATCGGTGGTGATTTGTGTTGGTGATGTTTGGGTCGGGACTGTAACTTTCCACTTGAAGGACGTACGCTGTATATGTAGCTGTGTTGTTTTCTGTTAAAGTACCAAATTTATTGGGTTTCTGACTCACAAAATACATAAAACAGAGACAAGTGACCTGTATAGATTTACACAAACCCAAGAAACCTTTGTCAATTCAAACAGCCAGATAATTCAGTTTACCATAGGAAGTAATAAAAGTCTGTTTCAATATTGAGATATTAAAGGGTGAATCAACACCAGCCCTGTTTGGGCCGCTTTAATCTGACTCCAGTCCGTTTGTGTAGAAAGTCCGGTTCGTTTGGTGATGTGTGAATGTTCAATCTAACGTGGACCAAAACAAACGCCTGAAGGCCTCGGTTCGATTGACGTGAACTCAAATGAATATATGAATGCCAAGCAGACCAGGATCACTCCAGAAACAGGAGGTGAACTACAGTGCAGGGCATTCTGGGTAAATACAACCAAAATAAATATGCTACTGTAGCGCTAGCAGGAGAAGAGTAGTGGTGTTTTACCAAATCCTACAATCGTTAAAATCTGATTTTTGCTTACATTTCGTAAAGACGGAAGTTGCGCTGAGTGTCTTCTTCTGCGGTTTTCATGTTATTTCCTTCAGCGGTTCTGCTGCAGCGCCCCCACAGGCGAGGAGGGGAACAGGTTTTTCAAAGGGGTTGATTCGTTTGACACAGTGCAGAGTTAGAGAACTGCAGCAGCTGGAGACGTAACAAATGCTGCAGTTTTGTTCCCAAATCAAACCGAGTCTATGGGACTGTGAGCACCATAAAACACAGCTTTCAGTCTCGTATCCAAACAGGTTTATGTTGGATTTTGTGCTGTTTCTGCTCCAAACATGGTGTGTGTTGACATTCAGAGAGTTGAGTTTTGGTGTCAAAAACACCCTGTGTTTTCCCGGCTTGTCCAAATCTTTGTTTTTTTTAAACAAGCATGAACATGTTTTTTCTTCAGCTGTGGAGTCTTGTGCAGTGAATGTGTGTAGAATTTATTCCAGTAGATCACATTATGGGTGGGAAAGCAGCCCAAGATGAGACTCTAACCAGCGGCAAACGGGTATTTCCACTCTTCGGAACAAACTAAAGATGTCAAAGTTGTCCTTTATTAAAGATTAGCTTCAGAAATTGGCAGTAAGGAGGATGGAATAAGTTTCTTGTCCTTATTCCTGAATCTGTGAGCATTTATAATTGATAATATTTAAGTTTGGGGTTGTCTGGTCATCACATTTGAGGCTCCTGGATGTCAGCCAGTAGTTTCCACCTACGCAGGCCGTAGAGAGGCATTAACAAAACTGATTTGAAGTGTGTTTGCTTCTTTGTCGGGTCCCCAGCAGCTTTTACAGACCTGTCTCCAATATTTTCTGCTTTTAATTCAGCAGGCTGCCGCAGTTTATTATGAGCAGTATGTATTTTACGAGCCACGCTCGTCATTATCTGCAGTGTTTGGATCTGCTTCACTAATAATCAAATGGATAATAAAGCGCGGCTCCCCAGCAGTTCATTAAAAACCAACAGGCTTACAGTGTGTTTCCACGCAGCACTGTGAAGGACTACGAGGGAGAAGGTTCACATGTCACATCACCCCAATTTAAAAAAAATATTATTTAATTTTTTTCAACACATGGCCTTGAATGTTTGGAAGTTGGAAAATAATAAATCCTGTCAGGTAGGAGAGCAGACAAATACGAATTAGTTTAATTTGTAGAGCCGAGGTGTTGCTGTCCTAATAGCTGCGTCATCTCAGAGTGTGTTTTTCAAACTGGAATAATTTAATAAGTTAATCAAATGAAAATCTGCATCTTCTTATGTGGGATCAGTTTGGGGATTTAAGAACTTGTTCTCCCACTTCATGCACAGTTTTTACCTTTGCTGCAGTGTATTTAGGCTGCAGCAGAAGCCCAAGGGAACCAACTTATTACTTGGAGTTGTGTTGGTACTGACAGCTTAAATTAGAGCTGTACTTTCAGCTGCCTCGCTACATTTGTCCACCGGGGCTAAATGGATGCTTCTGTGTTTCAAACTGTGCCTCCAGTGAAGACGTTTATTGTCCAAAACCTCTATAAAAACAAAGCAATTACAGAGACGGTAGCTTCTGTTTATGATAAAGTCTGAGTTTGTCTTCTGTCGCAATATCAGAAGCGAGATGTGAAAAGTGTGTGTAAAGATTTCTTGCTGCTTTTTCAACAGGTTTTTCTTTGATTTCAACCAAATGTGACCCAAAGAACTAAAGGAAATCTGGATTTTTTGCTATATTCCCCCATCTGTGTAAGTGTTTGGTGCCTTGCAAAAGTATTTTTGCTCCCCGGATTCTTTCTCATTTGATTTAGCCTCAAATCTCAAAGCATTTATTTATTTTTTTATGAATAACTACGAAATGGAAAGAATTTTTCACCTGCCACATTTAGAGCATCTTTGAAGCTCAATTTTCAGGTCTTTATTTTTGGGCTTAACCTTTGGTTGGGCACAAACCTACAGGCAATGGTACAAAATATGTAAAGAACATTTTTTATTCACTATTCAATAATTATTACATTTATTTAGCATAAATGCTTCCATATACCATCTGATTTTAGCTTGCCATGAGTTACGAGGCGGAAAATTTTATTATCAGAAAATATATAATGACTTTATTAGCAGAAAATAAAATTTCTCCACACAGTCCTCTGGTTTGATTATTAAAAAAAGTATGTATTATTTTATATTAATCGCATCGAATTTTATTTAATTTCCACAGGTTTGCAACAAAGTCCTTTGGTCTTTCTTGTCAGAAACGTTTCCATTTCATGTTAACTTGAAGAGCAAAGCAGCTTGGTGAATTTGACTGGCAGCCAATCAGAAAATGAGCATCAGAAATGGCATTTAAATCAATTATTTTAACTTATATTTTATTTTAAAAATTATTGATGACATAAAAAAATATGATGAAAAATGTAAGATTTTTTTTCAGCATCTTTCTGAGGCCGTCACAGCGGCCCCTGGCGTCACCGTAGGGGGCTGCGCCCCCCCATTTTAAAACCACTGAATGAGGCCTTTCTAACATGCTTTCTCTAAAATACTCCACTGTGTCTCCGGCTGTATGTTTGGGGTTATTGTACTTTGGGAAGGTGAACTTTAACCCTGGGACTCTTCTGGTCTCACACACAGTAGTGTCCAAAGTACTGTTACCATGACGACACAGAGCAACATCCTGCATATTTGCGCCGCCAACCCAGATTGTTTTTACTGACGAGTTGAAATCTTTTATTAACGATGCTTGTTGTTCATTAAAATCAATATAAATGACCACAAATATCCAGTAACTTTCATAAAATTTGTCTAAAAAGATTTTTTTAAAGACATTTCTGCACTATTTTCATTCTGACTGAAAATAGTCAATGAAAAGGGGACATTTTTCTATCAAAATACTGCATGTTAAAAATTATATAAAAAATGTTACATTGTTTGTTGCTTTCAAACTCTTTCAATGTATTCATTTAGGACAGTTTGGACTCCACTTTTTAACATTATTTCCAGTTTCTCAACATCTCAGACCAGCTTCCCTGATTTCAACTAAAACAGCATAAAGCAAGTTTATATGTTTAGCACATTATATCATCAAAGCAGTTCAAAGTGCTTCATTTGATGAAAACATAAACAAGCAAAACGCTGAAGTGCCAACATACAGGGAAGTGATGACAGTAAAACCAGACTTCAGTGAATCACTGTTACATTTATTATTAATCAAAAGCAGCTCAGAACAAACGACTTATTTTTTGAGGATCTACGTAAAGAAACTCTGTTTCTTCCAGAAAATGCTGCTTCTCCACGTTTGGTTCTGGTTCTGGGGATGCAGAGCAGATCAGAACCAGAAACTGATACAACAGCAGCAGATCTTTAATGTTTTGTGGTGGTTTATAAACTAACAGAAGTATTTTAAGACTTTTCTTCCTGTTTAAGTAATTTGTACTTGTATATATTCTATTTAATGTAAATATATGAATGAGTTTCTCTAGATTTTCCACAGACATTAGTCCTTTAATCCTTGAAATGTTCTTGAGGTGATTGAAGGCCGACTTTGTAAATGTCTTTATGTGGCTAAATGTTCAGGTCGGAGTTCATCACTACACTGCAAAAACACAGACTTTTGCGAAGTGTTTTTGCCCAGTTTCTAGTGCAAATATCTTAATACAGTTGGAATTTGACAGAACCAACTTAAAAGTATATGTTCAGTCTATGTCCACCATTAGTACATTTAGCATCCTATTCTCAAGGGTGATTGACGGCGCTACGACTCGCCGTCTTGCTCTGATTGGTTGTTTTTGACTGGGAGTTGTTACATTTCTTCACATCACAATAGCAATAGTTCGATCTTTTCACAGATTCTGTCTCAGACAGGAAAACGGTTCCAACAAACATTTAAAAAACGTATTTTATAGGAGTTATAAGCAGCTTTAAAGACATCAGTGCTTTTCTGAGCCACAGTTAACTTTTGGTGTTAATATTTTTGTATTGTTTTGCTGTGAGGCAGTTTTCTAATAGTTTGAAAACATTTTCGTGCTAAAATCTCTGCCTCTCCAAGCAGAAGCACACAGAGACGCCACACAGCCATAACAACACATCATTGGATAACTCTTTTCCAATACAGTGTTTAATTCCTCTCTCTGCTGTATTCTGGATCATTGTGAAGGACCATCGGTGCAGGGAGAAAGATTATCTTCACAGATTACAGTGTTTGTCTCATTTTCCCTGCAAATCGATGTCTTAATATCTCCAGTCTGCGTTTAGAGGCCGTAGCAAACAGCCGCCTCTTTCTGTGAATGTTCACTGCAGTGTGCAAAGTGTCAGCAAGTGATATTCTGACATAATAGATGAACAACAGCCATGAATGTTGATTCAGACTTAATTCAACAAACAGCTTTGGTTCGAGAGGCTCAGCCTAAAAACAACAAGAGAAACAATGAGCTCATGTTCTGAGCAGCTTCAGTTATTACAGATAGAACCTGGAGATCAGGCTGAAATGTGACCTGGACCTTCAGAGTCACATAAAGACAGTTATAAAGTCGGCCTTCTATCACCTGAACATCATTTCCTGGATTACAGGACTGATGTCACTGCAGGAGACTAGATGTCAGAGACTAGACTTTAAAATATTTCTGTTAGTTTATAAATCATTTAAATGGTTTAGCATCAAAATATATTAAAGATCTGCTGTTGTTTTAAATTTTCTGTCTCACTCAGGTCTTCTGGTTCTGCTCTGCATCCTCAGAACCAGAACCAAACATGCAGAAGCAGCAATCAGCTTCTATCCACCACAAATCTGGAGCAAACCTCCAAAAAACTACAAACAGCCTTTCAGAGTCACTTCAGAACCATAATAAATAAAACATTGATAGTTTTCACAATTGTTGATTGTGTGATTTATTATGTTTCTATAAAGTACTTTTAACTGTGTTGTGTGGCCAGTTCAATCATTGCTGAAGATGGTTGTCTAATCATTTCACAATGGAAAAATAAATCTATACAGCAAACTTCTCACCAAAAGTCTATCATGATAGTTTATGGTCTGGTAAAGCCATGTCAAGATAAAATGAAGGGTTAATGATGCAAAACACAAAATAATCACCAAGTGTGTTTGATCTAGTTTTAAGTGCAAACATCCTGGTACACTGGAAATAAGATGAAACTAACTTATAGATAACATTTCAGAAAGATTTACTTGTTTTAAGTCCATAATTCCTTAATGTTAAGGAAAAAGTATTAATTCCACTGCTGCATTATTTCACTTCTAACATTGGAAAGATTTTCTTGTGAATTTGTCTGCCAGTAAAACTATGGCTTTTTAAAATTTATATCAAAAATGATTACTAACTTTAACCAATCACGTATCTCTTGCTGAAAAGTTACTTGTTGGTTAGTTTTTTCTTATTTCATGTCTACTAAGATGTTTTCGCTGGAAACTAAACCAGACACTTGGTAAGATTCTGTTTTTTTGTAGTGAACTTGTGTCTTTATTGTCCTGTAAGTTTTGTGATTTGGTATCTGATCAGATATTACTGTAAATATCAGATTTTTCCTGAGGTTTAAAGGAACATTTACATGATACTCACAAACATCCCCCTTCCATTGTCTACTTCCCAACAAAGTAACAGGAGAGACGCTCTATTGTCTAAAAAGGTGTGACATTTCAAAAATGTCCACAAACAACCTATTGCTGTGTTTTCCTCATGTTGAAGCAGCAGCAGCAGCAGCAGCAGCAGCAGCAGCAGCAGCATAAGCCCTGAGGTCAGTCACTTCATCAGCAGCTCAGACAGATGACTTACAGCTCAAACAAAAGGATTTGCTCCGATGCGCAGAACCGGCGAACGAAGAACAAGTCTGATCGTGTTCCTGCTCTTAAACCCCGAAGCTCCGGCTCCGTCTTTCTGACACCTACGACTCGCCTCACAGGTGTCCTCTCTGCTTTATGGCTCCAGCAGGAAGAAAAGCTAATTGTCAGTAACCTGATCCCCTCTTCATCTTGGCAGGTGTGTGAGCGCTAAGGCTAACGCCGCTGTCGCCTGCCAGGCCGCCGCTGATTGACGCGCCGTTGTTTCCCAGACCACAACAACGCCAGCAGGGCGCTTGATGCTCTGCGCGCTCAAAAGGCGCCTCTGGTAGCACATAAGGCCCCGCCAGGCTCTGAGCCCTGCAGTCATTCAATTAGGAATTTACTGGGCTATTGATTTCAGCAACATGGTGGTGTCTCACATCTTGGAAACAATAAGGAGCCCATAAAAGCCGGGACCAGTCCTTTTACCTAACGGGCTGATGACTCCGGCTTTATTGTGAAGAGAGGCATGAAAAGAGTGATGTGTAAAACCAAAACACATAAAGTCCTTTTGAATCCAGCCTTTTCACTGACCTTCACAGTCGTTGCTACCTCTGTAAAAATGTGTTGGCCAGAAGAAAAGGTTCCAAGTTATTTTGTTTAGAGTCAGTTATGAATGATTTGGAACAAACTTTCCAAATTTCAGCCGAAACACTGTTGAAATCTGAAAACAGTTTGTGTCCAATTACTATGAAAGTTAAGTAGGTTTGGACAGTATGGCTGAAAAATGTACCAAAATATAATTGTTTCATATCACTCAATATCCGTAAGTATTGACCACTTTTTGTTTTAAATATCTGGCCTCTGCTGTTTTATCTACAGTTTTTACTCCACACTGTTTATTTTTATTTATTTTTATATCTTAAACTGCTACTGCGCATGTTACTCAACTGGTTGTTGCTAGGTAACCACAGAATGGACGTGTTGCTAGGTAACCAAAGAGTGAGTGAGTTAATTGACACCATCTTGTTTAGAGCGGTTAAAGTGTTTTTTTCTGCCTACATCTCCCAGAATCCTGTGTGATTCTGGATTGGAGTTTGGTGAAATTATTGAACTTCTATCGGATGTATTATCTATTCATATTGATCATATGTCAGTATATGTCAGTAAGTTTAAGGCAGTAAAACAAACACACATCACCAGCAGTGTTTGCAGGACCAAAGAGATTTAACACAGACATCATTAATAACCAGCGCAGTCTCAGATTTTTTAAATTTGTCAACGTGTGAAGCAAACCGTTAGCTTCTGTTATGCTCAAAAGGTTTCGCTAAAGAGGCTGAACTCCAACTTTCATAAAATACACCAAAGCTAGGAGATTGTAATGATAGCATAAAACAACTTGTGGCAACAAATCCAGAATAATTGTGCAATCCTTTTAAACTAACTTTGTGAATTAGCGTAGAGCCACCACACCGCCAGCCTAGTGCTATATGCCATTATTGCCGATTGATGCACATTCAACACATACCAATAATTACATTGGAAGCACTTTGCTGACATCCAGCTGTCAGACTTATAACCAAATCATGCCTATTTTGCTAAGTTGCATACCAGACACATACATTTTAAGTATTTTGATTCTCAAGACACATCATGATCAGTGTCTGGGTAAAATTGCTAACAAAGTCCACATATCTGAGAACCAATCACTGGATAGATACTCTGTACGAAGCAAAGCGTAGAACAAGAGGCTGGTTTTACCAGGCTGGATTATCAGAGTCCTTAGTGTTTATTAATGCATTAATTTGCTGGTCTTACTTTTGTTGAAATAATCAGTCTTGACTGTTTATCTGCACTACGCTAATGTAGCCATGCAGTTAGTGATGCACAACTGAATGTTTGGCTAAAAAAAGCCCATTCAAATAATGATGTGCAGTCAGAAAGTGGCTGTAATCAAACACGCTGTCCTTCATTTGGCTCAGACACAATGGAAAGAAAACAAGCTACTGCTGCTAATTCGATTGGATAAACAAGCTAATTAGTTTGATTATTTATCAAGAGATTCACTTAACAGATACAAAGCACTGATAAAATAACAAAAATCTTGGTAAAATAACACATCATCAGCAGGAGATGCCTCAGTGGTCTGGCTGTCGACTTCCTGCTTAAATCCATCAGTTTTGGCTGCTTTGTTCTCTTAAAGACTCAAGAATTCAATTGTTTTAATGTGTTTTCAAAAAGAAACTGTTTCAAACCCTTTTCAATCAATTTTTCTGCCTAAATCAAACCTGCTTGAATGAACAAAATAAATCCTATCAGTTCTGATTCAGAAAAGCAACGACAGAATATTGTACAATCCAGGATGTTTTGTTTTCTATTTCTATTTTGTTTTCTATTTAGGCCACAAGAGGGCACCTAAAAACGACCTGAAGCATAAAACTGCCATTCACCTCGATTCTGCTGATGCACAGTGAACATATTCGTTCATTTATAGAAATTCAGATCAGCTGGAGACAAAACTGCACTCATTGGTACTGATTCTGCTGTTGTCTTCATTGCTACAGTTTCTGAGGAAATTGGGAGCTTATAAATGAGAACCAAGAGAAAATGTAAAAGAATCGGCAGTGGTTTAAGATTAATTGGAAGAAAAACTTAAAAGATTGGATAGGAAATCCTTAAGGGAAGTCAAAACTAACAATAAACAATGCAAGATGATTGATTTTTAACCACAGCTGCGCAGCCTTTTGGAAAACACTCCTTAGTTTCTGCATATTTCCCCCCACATTTACTGCTTTATTTGTCCTTTGCCAGCAGGACGTCACTGGAATCCAATTCCCAGAAGCGGCAGCAAACTGGCCAAGTTGCTGTGACATAAATTTCCTGTAAGCGCTCATTTGCATTTGCAGCGACCCCATGTGGCGTCCTGAGAGCGGCGCTCAGAAACTTTTTTCGGGGGACCAGGGTAGACGGCGTCCCTCCAGCAGCTCCCAGTTGGGTTTTTTCCCGTAGAGCGCAGAGAAACTCAACTGTTGCTGCAGCGCGGGGGGAGCTGATTACGGGGCAAATAGGGTAGTTGGGGGGGGGGGGGGGGGGGGGGTTAAGGTTATTGGATTAATGAATTCGGTCACAGCGGCCCACAATTAAAACTTAAACCGGGGGGTTTTTAGGCAGGGGATAATCAGGGGAATTGCCACCCCCGCGCGCAAC
>CAEGAF010012691.1:0-16974 GCA_903067075.1 Micropoecilia bifurca
AAGCTAAAAACGTTTAGGATCTTAGTGAATATTTTGATAAGCCTATCAGAAGAGGAAGTTCTGGACTCAGCGTCCTGGCGGCTATCAGTTTGTCACCTGCTGCCGAGATCGACTCAAAACCTTTCCGCGATCGACCGGTCGCTCGCGATCGACGTAATGAGCAGCCCTGCACTAGACTATTTGTACTAGAAACTAGACCAAAAATACTTAGTAAAGTTTGTGTTTTTTCAGTGTGGCAGCATGTGAATGTGTGTATGAGAAAAGTTTTGGAGTCTTCTGGACGTCACAACTACAGGCCATTCACCATTTACCATCTCTATTAGGTCAGGTTCTCCAGAGTGAATAAGTAATCAGCCAGAGATCTGATTACTCGACTCAGAGACGGATCTAAAATTTGCAGAGCACCGGCCAACAAGGACTGCAGTTGCAGACTTCTTTGGGAAGACTTTTGTTTTGGCATGGACAGGAAATCTGGTCAGAACTGGAAGAAAAATACACAGAGTGAAAACCCTGGAGAAAAAACATCCAAACTCCCTCAGACTGGGAAGGAGGGTCTCTCTCATCTAATCTGAACAAACCGGATCAATTATGTAAAAAAAAATATAAAAAAAATCAGTTTAGACATCCGATGATGGTCACAATCAAACTTACAGCTGTACTTGTAGTGAAAAGGCAGCTAAACAAAGTTTAGACATATAGGGTTGAATACAGTTGCAGTTATTCACCATTTTGTATTCATACATCACACAGAATCCCAATTTAATACACTGAAGTTCATAGTTACAACTAACTGAAAAAGTTTCAAGAAAATATGAATAATGTGAGAAAGGCACTGCTTTTTTTTCTTTTTAAGATATGACTTTACTGATCTCAAAATAAAAGCATCAGACAGAATAAAATGGAAGGAAATCAAACAGAAAACAGGCTGCAGAAAAAACTTGAAAAAAAAAAATACACAAAAAAACTGATTATGTATGTAGGAATATATAAAAAAGAAGTGATGGTTGTACAGCCGGGTGATCTGTGGTAACGTTCTTTTAAACACTGACAACGCGTCAATCTGCATTGTCTGATGCAGCGACTGGGAGCTAATAAGACCTTATATATATCAAAACAAACATTACACAATACATTAGCATTAAAAGAGAGATGAAAAAAAAAAATCAAAAATTTTCCCTTTAAAGTTTAATTTGTAATCATTCTCTCAAATACGGCTGAACTCTACCATACTATACGCAGGTCTTTCACTTCAACTAGATCATTTCTGTTGTCTCTCACCTTGGCTGCTCTGTGCATATGCATATAAGGATGATTATTCTGTCTGTCCCTGTGTGCACATGGATGGAAACTAAAAGTCCTTCTGTCTCTGCTGAAAGCAGAACAGAAGATCTGCTTGAGGAGAACTCCCAGCATGGTTAAAAACCTTTTTTCCCCCTTCCAGCTTGCTTCATAGAAAGACCTCCACTATTCTCTTTTGTCTATTTCTCAAAATGCTTGACTCATTGTCTCCGACTTCTTTCAGATAATCTCATTTGGACTTCCTCTCTTGATTTTCAAGCCTCTCCTCTCTCTCGGCAGACTTCTCTGCCTCTCTCCTGTGGCTCCTTCTTTCTCTTCCTTTCTTGCTCACTTCCACTCAATGCACACAGTATTGATGTTTTTTCCCTCCATCATGGCCCCTGTGATGCCTTTCCTCCTTTTAGCTTCCCCCTTTGTCTCCCACCTTTTATTTGTCAAAGGTTCTCTCCAGTGTTTTCTCCCCAGGTACACGTTGTCTCATGCACACTGATATGTCGGGGCTTTAAGGAGCTTTTCAAGGCTAATTCTGATTTTGGCCCCAGAATTGCTGATGACCAGAATGCCAACAGCATAAGAGATATTAATACATTCAGCTTTATCTGGTGTCTAAAAGAAAAATGTTATGCCACAACGAATCCAAGATTTAATCATAATTTACAAGCATGACATGCTAACTTTGTAAAAATAGTTTATATTATGTCTTAATGGCGTGCAAAGCTAACTAAAAGTTAGTTACGCTAACCCTAAAGTGCTAACCAGAAACATTAGTTCTGTTGGTGCGCTATACCAGCATGGGAATTATCGGAGGCTAATGCTAATGTGCTAGGCGCTAATGCACATCATGAGTCAATGACACAATGCACAGGGCCAAGTTTGTCATTCAACACCTATACTGCTGAGTATTGCTAACTCTATGGTTGCTAACTCTGTTTTTGCCTAATGGAGCACTGCAGGGCTTTGGTCAGAAAGCAGGCGGTACATCAGTAAATTTTAAACTGTTTACTACGGAACTACAGCCTGAAATTTAAAGCAATGCATGATGGGTACTGAATAAATGTCATTTGCTTTAGTATGCATCCAGAAACATTTTAATCGAGGAATCCAAGTATGCTAAGTGTTTGGAAAGTTAGCATAAACATAAGCACGCTAAGCAAAAATTAGCTCCACTTTTAGCACATATTGTGCCCACCACTGCTCTACCTTTTGTTAAAAAAAAAAGAATGGAGCAAACACTCTCCTGGTAAAACCAACTGTTTTTTTAGACATTCCTCATCAAAATAGTAGTACAGCTTCAAATATGGATTTGATTGGGGATGTCCCAATCCACACCAAGAGCTGCTTTGAATACTGTACGGCTCAGTGCTTATGCCATGGTGGCCCAGAGACAAACAGAGAAACATCTCATCCCTGATATGAACGCTGCTACTTTTCCCATTGAAAATTTCCACTGCACCGAGTACTGGAGTCCATCAAGTTTGTGTATTCAGTCCATTGTTGTTTACTCAGCTAACTTGCGACATGTACATCCACACATGGAAATCTGATCATCAAATGTGCAGATGACTCCACAGTGGGGTTCGTTATGGGAACGGTGAAATGAAACAGCCAGAAATCAGATGTAGAAACAGTAATCTGGTGCTCATCTTGAGCAAAACAAGGAGGACAACTGTGCAGTGCAGGGAGAGGACGGCATTAAACTAACCGGTGTCCAGATCTCTGATGACTCCACTGAAAAAAACACCATGCAGCCAGCCTGCCAGAGACTGGACAGTCTACAGAACCGTGGCTGATACTCCAGTTCTGCGTCTCAGGACAGTACTCCAAACGGGGCGATTAAATTCAGCTCAGGTCATTTTTAAAGAAATAAAAGTCTGATGATCTTCTGTAATACTAAACGTTTCTTCTGTTCCGTGTAGCAAAACCATCATAAACCTGAAAGTTAATGATGGGGAAAAGAGGTTTAAATTGCAGAAGTGTTTTTTTCTTTTTCTCTAAACTGTTACTCCATTTGCTTCACTTTGCCTATGGATCCAACTTTCCTTCAGTTTTGCCTTATTACATCCCATGGCGGGAGTCTGGTTCCCTGTGGTGCTTCTAGATTACTGTGTGCAGTCTCAACTAGGGATAAGCTTTCAGTTTTGATAGACATGTCTCATTGCCAGGAATGAGACTTCATCAAGATAAACGTGCATACAGTAGATGTGAGTTTGTAATATTCCTTGCACTTGTGCACAAGCATTCGCTGGTATCTCATGGCTGATCGCTTACATCACATTAACATTTAAAACCATTCGAATCTCGCATAAACCTTTGGAAAAAAAAGGTCCAAGTTTTGAACAATGCTATTCATCTTTCGCATCATGTAAATCTAAGTGCGGGGAAAGAAAAACAAAATCTAGTTGAATTTCATACAAAGAGCTTCAACATCTTTCATTAAACACCAAATAAATAATTTTCGCTTGTTACTGGTAAGATTTACTGACCTCTAATGTTGAAAGTAAGTCCATCATCAAGGCACAAATATTTACTTCTTCTCCAATTAGTTTCCAAGTCCCAGTTCCCAGCTACACCCTTCTGTCCAAACAGAACCTTTTCTGGCACCAAGGAGCCAAATGGTGGTGGCCAGGCGCCAAACTCTAAACTTCAAAGAATCACTTTAAATGCGAAAGAATAATCTGAATACAGTAAGTACAGTACTAATGGGGCCGTTTCTCCCTCTGGCGTTTACTGAGTATTTTTACCTCCTCTTAGATGTGGGTCTAAATGTTTTATTTATGTTTTCTGATGCATAAATATAAAAAAAATAAAAAAGGTTCTTATGTTAGGAATGTTAAAGGTCTGAGAAAGGGGCATTCATGTTTTATATTTAAAAAATACAGTTATAGTGAAGTCAAAGAACTGATTTTTGATACCCAGTAACATTGGTTACGTTTTGGACATTAAAGTCATTGATGGTTGATGTTTGTTGTTAGACTTAAATCAACCATCCATGTGTGAATGTAATATACCAACACAGGCGGTTTTTGATAAGGGCAACATGGGCAGCTGCCCAGGGAGGCAATAGGAAAGTGGTGCATTTAGGGCAATTTAAAGAAAAATGCATGTTTACCTCTCAGTTGTTCCCTGAATGAGTTTTGTATTGCATTTTTTTGCATGTGTCAGTCGGTGCTGGCCCCGTGTACAGTGGGAGCAATACAGCATTTTTTTCTATACCTCACATCTGAAAGCATTTCCTTGATTTTGATTATTTTTCAGAAAGCGTGGTGTGTCTGTAGAACTAAACTTGCATCGGGTGAAGTGTAAGTTGATATGAGCGTGAGTTTTAGTAAGCTTTCTCTGGACGTTTGTGTTTTGAAGGCAGTAATATTGAGGAGAAAATGTAATGCTAACAGGGAATGGTGTGGCCTGGCTGACTGCTTGTTTACTCCAACTTCTGGTGCAGTTGGAAACGGCTCCACAAACCGATAGCAGATTGGTGAAGTTTGTGGTATTTATGTGGAGCAGAAGCAGTGGAATAATAATAATAATAATAATAATAATAATAATAATAATAATAATAATAATAATAATAATAATAATAATAATAATAATATGCAAAAGTTTTCAAATGAAGGGTAGATTTGATTAAAGATTTGAGAAATTTTGAATCACAAAGTCACAAACATTTGTTGAATAGTGCTTGCTGGCCTGTGACTTGTTCTGATTTCCACAAACTTGTTCTGTTGTTAGTAAAGTGCAGTTGTTATATCAGGGCTTCATTTGGAGGCAGTGTGAACGGGGAAGGCCACTTTGGTTTAGTAATGATTCCTTCAGAAAACTTTCTGCCTCTCATCAGATGCTGAAGCCACCTAGCTTGGCTTTTGCCTTCCTACATGATTCCGTTTGATTCTCACTTCCTTTCAGTTTTCTGTTAGGAATTTCTCCCATTGAGCTGGATTTCTATGTGAACGAAGACGTCACTTTTATGCACTGTTTTAGAATCATAGTCTGCCTGTAGTGGCAGTGGAGGAAGTGACATTCAGTACATGTCGGCTACGCTGCCAAATACTGAGCAACTTAAGTTGGACTCAGATGGATGTTTAAAACATTTTATTGCTAGCAAGAATGATGTGGTTTTACTCCAGATGGGTTTTTTACAGCACACACAATTTCTGGCAAGCTTGATAGGTCAAACCTGAGCGATTGGTTAAAATTGGATCCAATCATTTAAAACTTGCATCCAGCAAGCAAATATTTCTCAACAAGCAAAAAGTTCTGAATGGTCCAGACCTTCTGCATGAAGCGAAGCGTAGAACAAGAAAGGGGCTGATTTTTTTTTTTTTACCAGACTAAAAGTTACCCTAAATATAAAAAAGAACTCTAGGAAATGTTAATTTTTCTCTAAACAAATATGAACAGAACATTTAAGTACACTCTTGATCAAGATCTTAAGACCAGTCAAAAAATTGCAAGAATTTACATTTTGCACTATTGGATCTTAAGAAGGTTCTAAGTAGAGCTTCACAATGTTAAAAGAAGAAATCAGCGTAAGAGACAAAACCTTTTGAGCAGGAAATTTTCTGAAAACTGGATTTACACTCAAACTGAGCGATCAGCTGATAAAAAGTTTAAGATCATAGCTAAAAAAACTCGAAAACCCCCCAAAACAGAAATCGAAGTGTCAAAAAAAGGACTCAGTAATGAGTAACTCCACCATTCTTGTTGATGACTTCAGGCTAGTGGAAAAGTTGCTCCAAGTGTTGAAGATGCTTCACGAAGGGCATCCACTGTCTGGAACTGATGTCCATTTTTGTAAACTTCCCTTGCCATCCATCCCCAAATGTTCTCAATTGGGTTTAGATCCGGGGAACATGCAGGATGGTCCAAAAGAGTGATGTTATTCTCTTGGAAGAACTCCTTTGTCAGGTGGGCATTGTGAACTGGAGCATTGTCCTGTTGAAAAACCCAATCACTACCACACAGACGAGGCCCTCAGTCATGAGGGATGCCTGCTGCAACATCTCCACATAGCTAGCTGCCGTTTGACGCCCCTGCACAACTTGAAGCTCCATTGTTCCATTGAAGGAAAACACATCCCAAATCATGATGGCGCGCCACCACTGTGCCGTGTAGAAAACATCTCAGGTGGGATCTCCTTGTCATGCCAATAACATTGGGAGCCATCACGATCATCAAAGTTACATTTTTTTCTCATCAGAGAAGACAACTTTCTTCCACCTTTCAATGTCCCATGTTTGGTTGACCCTTGCAAAGTCCAAACGGGCAATTTTGTGTCGTTGAAGAAGACGTGGCCTTTGAAGACGTTTTTTGTTTCTGAAGCCCTTCTCTCACATGCCGTCTCATGGTTATTGCAGTCAGCACCAATAACGGGCCTTAATTTGGGTAGAGGATCGTCCCGTGTCTTGACGGACAACCAATCGGATCCTGTGGCTAAGAGCTGGTGACATTTTTTGCGTCTACCACTTGACTTTTTTGTTCCATAACCCTCAGGATCATTTAAAAAAGGAAAATTACTGTCTTACTTCGTCCAACCTCAGCAGTGACGGCACGTTGTGAGAGGCCTTGCTTATGCAGCTCAACAATCCTACCACGTTCAGTGGGCAGCTGCCCATCAGGAGGTCTTGACAATGTAAAGTTTTGACAGAAAATGACATGGAATCCAGATTTTTGCACAACTTTTGGCTTTTAAAGACTGTGGTCTTAAACTTTTGATCAGCTGAAAAAAATCATGTTTGAGTGTAAATGCAGTTTTCCGAAAATTTCCTGCTCAAAAGTTCTTGTTTCTTGCACTGATTCTTTCCTTTAACATTCTGAAGCTCTAATTAGAACCTTCTTAAGATCCAATAGTGCAAAATGCAAATTCTTGCAGTTTTTTGACTGGTCTTAAGATCTTGATCAGGAGTGTATATTTTCTAAATGTTTTTGGCAAATTATGCATTATGTTCACCAGTTTGTTTTTGATTGATTGAAAGCCATGACTTAAACAACCATTTATCATAGTAAGTGATAGTTCTGTTCTGTCCTGTTAAGAGTTTTGTCAGATCTTCAGTAGCTTTGACAGCTGGCTTAGAAAATCATAAAAAAGGCATAGTGTACAGTTCTCCAGATGGAAGCACTCGCCCTCCATATCAGCATGAAAGCGTGTTGTCTCCATTCTTATTGGATGTTGAGGATTTGATTACAAAGTGTCAAAAATGTAATTTTTTTATTTTTTTCCCAGAGCAAGACCAGTTCACTGAAGTTAAAAATGGAAGATGCACATTTCTACATTAAGCATTAAGCCTAGGCTTCTTTTTAGACACTTCTTTGCTGAAATTAGTGAACTTTTGTTCTGTTTTACTCAACCATCATTAGTTGAATTGGAAATTTATGACTCTGAAATCTTTGTAGAAATCATTCTGGGCTAGTTTTCTATTAAACACTTATTTAGTGACAGTAAATCAAGTAAATGCTCCATGTTTTCCTGCAATACATGGTATTTGATTATTTTATTGGTATATATAGATTTACCTTTTCTAAAAGGAGATGCACTCACTCAAAGGCAACCTTGGCCTCGTTTGCTTGGACTGTAAAAAGCAGCCGTAATAGAGAGCCATGCACCAGGACAAGCTGTATGTTACATTAACAAGCATATCTTTCTACGAGCCAATCTGGGGAGTCGAGGAGGTGGGATGTGGGGGTGGGGGGTGCCGCCTGTATCACAACCCATCCAGTCAGCAGTTGCTCACCTCATAGCATGTCCCGTATCTAAGCAGAGGGGATATTTAGGGAACAAATATCGAGAGAGATAAACGATGGGTGGCAGGGAGGACGCATGAATGGAAAAAGATGTAAAAAGAGAAGGCTCATGTGTAAAAGAGGTCATAAAGAGCGAAGAGGTTGGTTTCAGTGTGTTTAAGAGCTTGGCCGAGGAGCGGATACGGCAACTGCAACTGTGGTTTCTGGGGAATCGATGTGAGTGTGACGGGGGGAGGAGGGGAAAGGATCCAAGGTATTTTTCTGGCAGTTGATGGACAGCTTAATGCCCAGCTTGTAAAAACAGCGGCGCAAAATGTTCCTCGTGCTAAAGGACAGCGTAGGTCACACACACTCACACACACACACACACACACACACACACACACACACACACACACACACACACACACACACACACACACAAAGATGCATGCAAGCACATGCACAATAAAAGTGAAGTGCAGAGTTGTAGTTTTATTTATTAGAGATCCCAGGGTGTGGGTGAACAGTCACTGGGTGGCAGGGCGGTTCAAAAGCAAAAGGGTATTTTCTTAACATTTCCCCTCATTGCAATGACTCCCCCGCCCCCAGACCCACCAAGCCGACCTCCATAATTAATCAGGTTTTCAACATCACCCTCAGTGGGACGGGGAGCCAGTTATGACCCCCACACTGGTGGCCACATTGCCTCAGTCGGCTCTTGCTGAAACTTGTATTGTAATGTTTCCACATTTAATAGTGCATACACGATCGCCTTAGTTGTAATTCTTCCAAAATGAAGGGAAATCTTTTTTTTAAACTTACACCAACTTCAAACTTTGTACAGTATAACCTTACATATCATCGCTGCTTCAACCATCTATCATTTCTACTCCAGCTAGTCTATCAACACTGTTACGGTATCAACACTCAACTTCTATCAACTTCTATCTATCAACACTTCAGTTCTGCCAAGTGAACTAGCTGGTTACATTTATGTTAGGAATAACAATAAATATTTGTACTATTTCAATATTCACATCAGTGATGTGGATGCTATTTCATACCCTAATCACACATTACCCTTTTGCTCAATGACATCTGAAGCCTCCATATTGCTCCTCGCTGCCTTTCAGTTCATTTAAAGGTGTTTTCACTCCTGACAGTCCAGTAGACTCGGTTCAATGGGGGAAAAAAGTTGCAACATTTGCTAGATTTTCAGCTGTTGCAGTTCACTTTCACACTTCACTGTCAAAACAGACCAAACCCTTTGAAAACCTGTTTATTTCCTCACCCGTGGGGGCGCTGCACTCACATCCACTGAAAGAAATGACACAAGAACAACACTGAGCGCAACTTCCTTCTTCACGAAATATAAAGCGGCATGGAGTAGCATCAGATTTTATCAGTTGTAGGATTTCCCTTAGGATGGCTCCTGGTGTTTCAGTAGAAACACAGCTTGTGATTCTGCAAGTCTTCAGTGATGTATGAACAGACGGACAGATGGGTGGATCTTGTTCAGACAGCTGCAGCACAGAGTGGCATCCTGAGGTCACCACAGTTTGTGGGTGATGGAAGACAAAAAGTCATTGCTGTCCAACCATCACAAAAGTCAACTTGGAGTTTGCTCAGCCCTACTGGAACATTACCCAGAATTGAGTTTGTTGATCAGATGAAACTTTGATAAAACTGAGATCTTTGTCCGTTTGACTGCTCGCTCAGTCAAACAGTTCAGATGTTTTTGGTGTGAAACAAAGCATGAATAAATGGCCACTGTTGGAGGATCTGTGATGCTGTGGGTCTGTTTCTCTGCAAAATTCCCTCACACTTCATGGCTTTATGAACTTTTTAAAGGGAATATTGTGCAAAATCAACTTTGTGCTTTATAGCAGGCTATATTGTTTCTTCCTCATCAAAAACATAGCTGGAGTTTTGCTTTCATTCTTTCATGCATGTTTGAGGACGTTTTGAATCTCCCGTGACAACCATTCAGCTGTGCCTAAACGAGCATCCCTCCCATCTTTAAACCAACCAGCTGCAGAGTATTGATTTCCGACCATTTCTTCAGCTCTATGTTTGGCCTCTAGCTCTTTGCTACACCGTTGGTCCTGCTGTCGTGTATATAACTGGACTTTACAATACAACATAAGAGCTACATTGGTCCAAATCACAAATTAAGCATTTTATATAAAAGGGTCAGTGATAGAAAGTAGTTTAATTCTCATATGATGGTTGGACTCAGCAAACAGTCAAATCTGAGAAAGCTACTAGTTTGGAGCTTCCATCACATAACAGGGATGCTGCACCAAGGGGAACTGATGATCCCATTGTCTCTAACTACAGACTGAGGAACTGTTCCATTTTATTGAGATATATTCTGGTGGCAATATGTATGTTAAATTGAAACGCATTGATTTGAAATAAAACTGATGTGTGTAGTCTGTTTTAAAGCCTATTCTGTCTGGATGAATTGAACTGCACGTTAATATGTGAGAGACAAAGGTCACTTGACGTCTTATCTGAGTGGTGCCAGTATATCACATTGGTAGAATCAAATTGAAAGTACATTGAATATCAAACAGCTTTAGCAATGTGGGAAACTTGTAAAGTTGAGTCCTGTTGCTTTCACGTTCTGATTCTGAACTAAAGTACTTTCACAGCCAACTGAGTCGGTTTAGGTGCCATCCAGAGGCCTCCGTTTGGGGGAACCAGGGCATTCCCCTCTGGGAGCAAACCTAGAACTCACTGTCCCTCCAGCCAGTTAAAACCCGTTGGTATGGGAAGGAATTGTGATCCCCCTAGAAGACCTGGAGAGAGTCTGGGTGTCCTTACTTTAAGTGTGTCCTCCACAAGTCAACCTTGCATAAGCTGAAGACAATGAACAGATGAGTGGGTGCATTAATGCACACTTCAGACTAAAACTAAACCCAATTGGTGTATGAATGTGTTCATGTTTGTGAGTGCGGCTGGTTGAATTTAGCTCTAATGTCAAACGGCTTTGAGTGGCTTTACTAGAGCTACTCTAGAAAAACCTGTTTGGTGTCTGCCTATGCGGGTCAGTGTGCACCAGGTGTACTATACCCTGAACAGGTCACCAGTCCAGTGAAGTAGTTCTACTCATCCAAATCTGTAAACCCTGAAAAGAGGCAGCATTTGATCAAAATCTGAATCCACTCCTTCTATTTCCCACCGTAGTCATTGTTTAATAACTCCATGAACATTTAGAACTAAACAAACACTGAGTTGAGGTTTGCTCTGGAAACCCTTGATCTGGATTTACAGTTGTCACTGGCAATGTTAAACCTCGATAAGTTGATGCCAGCAATATTTAGCATTTGTCCCAAGCTATCTCACAATCTCTGACAAAACAAGAATTCCTCTCCCTCCAGACACTTTTCCACCCTTGGCCCCTTCATCCATGCCACATTTACTCATAATGAGGAGCTGTCACTCAAACTGCCTCCAGCTGCACTTATTGCAACACCGTCGAGGTTCTGGGACAAGCTTGCTCAGCTGGGATTAATGTCTTAGTTGCATTTGTTGAAACAGAGTTTTGAGCAATACAGTGGACTAATCTAGGGGAAAGAGTTCCAGACAAAGGCCGCCTGCTGCAAACTCTCTGGATGAGCCATACGAAGCAGAGCTTGTGAATTGAAATGCATGCATTATGCATAATGAACAGAGGCCGGAGGAGAAACACAGAGACAGAGAGGAGACATCTTGTCATCACTAAAGGAGAGCGATGGAAAGATGGACAAAGGAGATGTCCCAAGAGACTATGCTCTCATTCTGCATGGCTGCCTATTGGTCACCATGGAAACTATGTGTGTGTGTGTATGTATTGGTGTGTGGATGTGTGTGTGTGCTGCAGACCAGCATCACACTGGATCGTGTGTGCCATTATGAAGGAGAATAATAATATGGAGGTGCTAAATGAAGGGCCTCCCACCATGTTTGCAAGAATTTGTTCATAGAGCACTATGGTCACAAGTCACACCACACACACCTGAGACTGTGTGTGTGTGTGTGTGTGTGTGTGTGTGTGTGCATGAGTTTGGACAGAGAGAGATCTTATCATTTTTAAAACAGAGCCCTCGGCTGATGACTGATCCACTGCATGGTGTGATTGATGAGGGATGGAATGATGAACACTTGATGAGATGAAAGAGTGAAGAGGCATAGACGTGCAAATACAGGCATGGGCTCACTCTCATCCACACGCACACACACTCACGCACACACACACACCGAGTGACTTGGCTTACCAGAAAGACCCAGCCTATGTGAATGCATACTTGAAGAGAAACACAAACTTAAAGAAACAAAAGGCACTTTCTGAGATCCCACCTGGGTAGATGAAGGGATGTCTCAGCTGGAACATGTCCCCCAAGCTAACTGGAGTGTGACATGAAGCACGGTGAAGGCTGCCGCTCCGTAGGTCTGCCGTAGCCACAGATTTCACAGAGGTAGAGTTTCCTCCAGTAGTTTTTGTGACGCTGTAGGACAGGAGACCTGAGTGACGTTGGCCGCAACAACTTCCTCAAATCTGACAAAATTGGTGTCAAACCTTTTGTGCGGCAAAGATTTTTATTTTCTGCCTCCATGAATTTAAAGACATTGATGAAAACTTTTCCAGAATCAGAAGTCATTATCAATACCTTTAAAGCAAAAGCAGAATTTGTTTCAAAGGTTTTGCTGCTCAAACCAGCACAAATATAGCTGAGCTGATCGACACCAAATGTGTTTGGTTTTGTAAATAAAATAAAGCTGCACAAATGCACATTTTTACTGCACAGAGGTAGCACAAATGTTTGACACCAATTTTGTTGGTGTCAAAATTTGAAGAAGGTGGATGGCAACTTCACTCACATGGAGAGGAGAAAGATGGGGGAGGAGAGCAGAACATGTTTTAAAATTACTCCAGCAGAAAAACTTGAAAATGTATGGATTTTCTCCAGTTCTCACAACAGTACATATGATAGATAATATTTGAAATGAACTTCCCTAAAGCTACTAACTACACTTTTCCTCAAAATCAGTCAAATACTCTCTAGATATTCTGCACCACATTTAATCTGGAATGAAATGCATCTAATCGAATTCCTTTGGGCTTCATTTTCTCAAGCCACAGTCGACATGAATAGACTGATAGATCTCACATTGGCAACACATTATGCCGCGATCTAAAAAACTTCAAGAACTGATGAGAAGCAAATCTATTGACAGTCATTAGCTCCTAAAGCTTTGGGACTCCAGAGAGGCTCTGTTCTGTTTTAAAACCATCTGGAAAAACACGGTGAACCTTCTTATGAGCGGCTGGCCGACCAAAGTCATCCCAAGTGTCCATCAGCTGTACACTGAGGGTTATTTAATAACTCAGAACATTTTGAAAGCACTAACTTGTCAAGTTCAGCATGAGCAAAAATCCAGTCCATGAGAACCCGTTTCACATTTGTAAAAAAATAAAATAAAATCTTCAGAACCTCAAGACTTTTGGGAAAACATTGTGTGTCTTGTTTGGTCTGCACTCAGAACGAAATGAAAGATGTTGTCCAGGCGTTACTGTAAACATGTAAATACACACAAAAACACAGAGTCTTTTGCTCTCTACCACATGCTCACACTTTTCATTCAACACACACGCACACACACATACATACACACTCACACAGAGCCCTGGCACCTGGGGAGAGGGCCCTCACTGTTCCATGCTGTGCCAACATGTGGGAGCTGTTACAGTAAAGAAGCTCTGCCAACACCACTCTGGGCACAGCAAACAGCTGCCAGACACACACACACACACACACACACACACACACACACACGCAATCCTAAAAACCTGCACTCTTGTTCACCCACCTATGTCCCACTTTCACTGCCACAAAATCTCTGCGTATTTTCTGCACATCCAGATAATTCACACATAATCCTCCGCTTCCTCTTTTGCCTTCTTTTTGTCATGCAAGCAAACACACACACACACATAAACATGCTCGCACACACACACACACACACACACACACACACACATTTGCTGAGTCAATTCCTCTAAAAAAATAAAAAACCCAAAATATAAGAGGGATTTCCCCGCCTGTCTCCATCTGAGCTGCCTGATGTATAGGAATCTTAAGCGTTCCATTGATTTTCTCCGGTGCGTTCTGATGGCAGCGCGCTGCTCGCTCAGCGTGTCGTCTTAATCTCTCAGGACCGCTGCCAGTTGATGAATTGTCAGTCATCTAGACAGAAGCAGTGCAGGTTTCAGCTTTGGGGACGGCGAGCCGGAGACGTGACACAGAGATCGTCCCTCTGACGGCGGCGCGTTGAGGCGTCTCTGTCTGCGCGGCTCCTGCATTGTTATTTAGATGAGAAGTTTCTCCTCTGGGGTTCTTTTCTATTCACAAATGACAAGGTTTACCAATTATAGCCTAAATTGTTTATTAATTTCCTGCCATTTATTGCCATGGTAACCGTGCCTTTGCATTAGCCGCATTCAATGGGGGGGGGGGGGGGGATGTGATTATTATTAGCTCAAATCGTCTTGTAGTTTTGCAGGGACTGCAGAGGTGGTCTGTGTTTTTACTGTCTTGTAATCCTGAACTGTGGAGCTGGCAGAGAAAAACACTCTCTGACTTTCACTGGTTATCAATGCCTCATCATGTTCTGTGTTTTACATATCCAGGATATTACAAATATATTTAATTCTACTGAAAGATGCAAATAAAGCGTTTGTCCTTCTTTGGGTTTTGTGCACATTTCCTTATGACACTGATTTCTCCCAGGTATTTAAAGAATTGTTTAAAATAAAGAGAGAAATTACTGTTTCATTACTGACACTGCTGCCATGTTTTTAACCCAGAGCCGACAGACTGACAGATCACCTTGTTTCAGGAGCCAAATCTGAATGTTCTTAAAGGTCCGGTTGTGCCAGAATGTATTGATGTAATCTGGAGTCCAGAGGGCCGCATAAAAAGGTTAGGCGGGCCACATTTGGCCCTCACACCTTGAGTTTCACATATGTGCCATATTTAGAAAGATTTCCAGACTATTTCTAAAACTCAAAACTACGTTCATGTAATTTTTCTAAAGGGTCTGTGCTGCGGGCAAAAATGTGTCCACAAGTTCACTGATGAGAATCTGAATAAATTTGTATAAAAAAAGATTCATTTATTTCTCTAATTTCACAGAAATACCAGAAAACTATATTCAATACACTGATTTATAGATTTCAACTACATATTTCCAATACTTAGTTAACAAATTCAGAAGTATTTTTTCTAAAATGTAAATATTTCATAAAACCAACATACAGACCTGTTAACCCACTGCAGAATACGTCCAAACGCTGTTCAGCATATTAACAGAACAGGCCTACACACTCCTTTTGCATGAATTACATTGATTAATCCTATAATATTGTATGTTTTTTTAATCTGCGGCTCTTTTATGGGGCGAGTGTAAAGTCCTTCTGTCTCCCAACACATGGACTGGGACAGAGCAGACAGGTATAGAAATCCTCGCTCCAGGTCAGTCTGTCCGTCTGCGTCTTCACCTGACGTCTAGAGACGGGCAGGACAGCTGCAGCATGTTCTGACAAACATGTAAAAGCAAGAAGGATCCATGGCGAAGTGGAATATAACACGTGAGGTGTGACAGGAGGACGCTGAGCTCGACTCGACTTATTAACCAACGTGTTGGTTTTCTCTGCCCAGGCCTCCGTCTGGCTGAGATGTGCTTCATCTTGCTCCAGGTGATCACCTGATGAACATCACCTTCATCAGGTGATAACCTTCACCTGACGACGAAGCAGCCGTGCAGGAATTAATGCGCCAATGCAGCATGATATGGAGGGAACTAGCCAGTGAGCAGAGGGGCTGAAACCACTCACCCCTTGACTTAAGTGGAAGGACAGATACTTGTATGAAAATAGTATTCTAGTAAAAGTAAACGTACAAGCTGAACTGCTTTACTCAAGAAAAATTTTAAATGTACGAGCTTTGAAACATACGTAAGTGCAAAACGTAGTTTTCACCTACATATACAACACAATGTGGGTGATACAATACATATATACAATACAACATGAAGTCTAAAATACTTAAATAATATGCTTTTTTTTTTTGATTACAACATCCACTGTGTTGGTGTAGATATGTTTCTCTTTTTTTCTTTAAACCAAATCTGAGTCGGGATCATTTAGATTGCGCCAAACACAAAGCGTTCATCATAATCGCTCCCTGAGTAAAACATGGAAGGATGTTTAGGAACAGATGGGGAACGTCTGAATGAGTTCCTCTGTTGGAGACGTTACTCAGGTTAAAGTCTCCATCCATGTTGTTTTCCTCTGGTCTCCTTCTTCTGCTTGGCTTTGGTTGCATTGACTGTGTGGAGAGTTACAGACACTACAACACTTTTTTTGAGGGCGCGGCGCATTTTTCCATCTTGGAACTAATAAGGCATATGTGAAAATATAAGGAGTAGAAAGTGCAGATATTTCTCTTAAAATTTACGGAGGAAACGGAAAAACCTTTACTTGAGTTAAATACTCAAGTAAAGTACAGATACCTGAAAGATTTACTTCAGTACAGTAACAAAGTACTTTCACTTTTTTGCTGCCAGTTGAAGTGTCAATGAATCAATGAATTTTTGAGGATATTTTAATTTACTCAGATTTTGTTGCCAAACTCAGAGAGCCGAAGTGTAGAATTTATGATGGACATACTTTAGATGTGCTGCTTAATAGCTATTTAAAATGTGCTAAAATTATTTAGACTTAAAATAAGAATATTTAAACTAAAATACTGCAATCAAATTTTAGCACCAGAAGAGTATTTATTTCTTCTCTTATTTGCATTTTAAGAAAAGGGCTGCACAGTGGCGCAGTTGGTAGAGCTGTTGCCTTGCAACAAGAAGGTTCTGGGTTCGATTCCCGGCCCCAGCCTTTCTGCATGGAGTTTGCAT
>CAEGAF010012698.1:0-22127 GCA_903067075.1 Micropoecilia bifurca
TGTGTGTGTGTGTGTGTGTGTGTGTGTGTGTGTGTGTGTGTGTGTGTGTGTGTGTGTGTGTGTGCGTGTGTGTGGTGAATTATACTTGATTAAAACCAGTTTGTTCTCCATTCAGTGAAGTTACTCACACTGGGCAGAGAATCCAGAAATTTTACTTAAGAGAAGCAAAACTTCATAATTAAAATCCTCAAGTAAAAGTAAAAAAGTACAGCGTAGTAAAAAATACTCCCCAACATATTTTTTCTAAAAAAGTAACTTGAATAAATGTATTTACTCAAGTAAATGTCACCACCCAACTCTATCCGTAAACAAATCCAAAGCTGGATTGTTGTTGTTGTAACACCGTCTAATTCTAATGCCCAGCACATAATGAGCCAATATTATTGATCCCTGATAATTTTTTTATTTGATTTTTTTACCTTGTATGCCTGAAAGGAAGTGGTCGCGTCCCTCTGCTTTTGTGCCACTCGGTGTTTGGAGGGGTCGAGCCATTAGAGGCCAGAGACGAAGAGGGGGGGGTATTTATGGCTTATTTCTGGCCACAACAGCAGAAAAGGGGGAGCTGTTGATACAGCAAGTCTGTCGCTCACATTGTGTCCGTAACGCTGCCTCTCAATAGGCAGCTGTGTTGGCACGGGCCTCCTTGCCCGCCCTGCCAGCCGGCCGGCCGGCCCGCCGCCCAGCCTGCCAGCGAGCTGTGTGTGTGGCTCACACAGAGAGAGCCAAGAGGATTCAGCAGACAGGCCTGCTCAGCACAAACACACGCAGCAGGCTGCCCCACATCCCAGTTTTATCAACCCCACTTTTCATATTTTACCACGTTACTAACATTTCAGAATGTTTTATGGCTAATATTGATGAAAAAAGTACTAGTTTTTCATCAATGTTAAAACTAGGACTTTTTAAGTACAAGTTGTTTTCGTCCTTTGTTTGACCAAAACAAAGGAGACAGTAGTTGCAAAAAAAAGAGGAAATACATAGATTTCACTTTTTTGTTTTTACAAATGAGGATCTTAATTAGATACCAGCTCTGATGCCCCTAAATAAAACTGCTTGCCTGTAGAAGTCAACTGAGTAGTAAGAAAACCAATCTGTGTGTAATTCTGTCTTTGAAAGGTCGACTGATTTGTCAAACTAATCTGACGTTTAGGAGGAGGAATTGCCTGTAGGCCTGATTCGATAGACAATAAATGATTGTCTATTGATCTTTTTGTTTTCACTTTTCTGCCTTTCTGTCACAGCCTGGATGACAAGTCTTCAGTCTTTTGCTTTGGTCTCAACTAGCCCCGTTTTTCAAGCAGTTTTGTTTATGGTGACTTTATAATTCATTTTATATATTTTAAATGTCTTCCAGTTTAAATGTTCATTAGAATTTAAAGTTTATTGATCTTTGAGTATGTGTTGAGATTAGAGGGGTGTCAATGCCTTTATGCAAGACACTGTGAGCACTGGAGAGTGCATTCCTCAGCATTCATTCATCAGCTTTCATTAGGGATGCACGATATTCCGGCACCAACATCGGTATTGGCCAATGTTAGCAATTTAACATATCGTATGAGTCCGATAAGTGAAACTGGATCCATATGAATATTTGTATAATACCGGTGATATCGGTTATCGGCCATAACAGAAATAATATCATCGGTTTCCTGTATCTGCCAAAATTTCCAGATCAGTACATCTCTACTTTTTATATGTAATCAACACACTTTCACTTTTCAAAAATATTTCCGCACTTTTCTGGGGGTAAAAACAAAACCTGCTGGAGATCTTGGGAAAACAAACATCCACAGACATAATAAAGACGTGCTGGGGATCTAAATCAAGTCAAGTAAATGTTTTATTAAGAATTTATTTGCTTTAGGACACTGGCCAGTACAACTCAAGAGTGTAATAAACATACTTTCAAATAAAAAAAAACAGGAAAAAGATGAACGTAAAAAATAAACCCCTCAAAATCCATAACAAAAGAATTTCACATACATCCAAAACCAGGTTCAATCACTCAGAAAGCCTCCATCGACATGTTCACTTGCATTTACACCAGCGAGCCGCACAAAAACAGAGGACATGGCCGACGAGAAGGAGGGGGCGGCTGGGGGTCAGGTGGGCAGACGTCAAGTGCTGCAGTGCATCAAGTGACAAAAGTGCTTTGTGGAAGAGTAATAAATGGGAGGCCGCTTAAAAAAAGTTCACATTTGATTGGAGCGAAGAAAAATAAAAATCACAGAAGGTGGCGTAGCGAGCGGTTTGAGCCAACGCCCTGATGAGACAGGAAATATTGTGCATGCGAACCGAATGGGGACCAGACAGTGGGACGATCGCACATCTGTTGGAGACATGGTTGACAAAAGGTGCGAGAGAAACCAGGCGACGGTATGGCTTATATCGGATGCTTGTAGCCGTTGCGCTTCAGTCCGTTAGAGGAGGAGAAACGGGCCGACTCACGACGCGTTTGTGCTGATTTGTTTTGTGCATGATTGACAGATGCAAGGCGGCTTGTCCAAAAACCCCAATCCCTCATCAACAACAAAAAACAGAAACAAAAACCATACACTATGTACAATATGCAGTGACTCTCAAGGCTGTGGAGTGTATCAGAGTAAAAATCTGAAGAGCCTCTGACGTAGCAACGCATCTCACCGTTTACGTTCCTCAAAAACTAGCTCTGGGATACAAATATAACATCTTCTATTGACACGTTCCCGCTGGGGATTTGTTCTCTATGTTCAAAACCTCATTAGTCGTCTGAAATGTTTCCTTATGGCAATGATTGTGTGACCGTCGTGAACGCCCTTGCCCGCGCGCAGACGCTTTTGTGAGCGACGGCGCCGCATCGTGGTCCCTCGGGTTTCAGTGTCTCCTGAAATGTGGCGTCTTTTATTCTCCGTCGTCCTCGTTTCTCCAGAGGAGAGAGTTCGTCAGCAGGACTTCCGTGGGTTTGAGCGTGAAGTCATCCTTGCTTGTTTTCCTTTTTACCATAATAGATTTTCAATTTTAAAAAAAAAAGGCACCATGCACATTTAGCAACCCGGAAAGGGAGAAAAATAACTAATTTATGGGGGAAAAAAAGTGTAAATCAGCAGCTGTAGATCCACTTCTCCTCTCTGGATCCAATGTTAAGGCTTCTTTTTCTTACAGATTCATCTGTTAAGGCAACCTTTCACAAAGAATAAGAAAATACAGTTAAATAAATATACCAATATTTTTATATGAACTCAAAATAATAAGAGAAAACAACAATTTACCTCTTTGTTTACTTAGCTTTCATTCTCAAAGTGACTCAAGCGCTTCTTGGATTTGAGTTCCTTCAGCCACTGCGGGGATTCCTCCTGGCTGCAGGAGGCACAATAATAAATCACCATAAATGATCAGGAGAGAAAAGCCGTGGATAGGAACGAAAGACGACAACAGAGAGATGGGGTGCATCTGGCGTTTCTCACCCGTTTTCCTTCCCGCCAGGAGGGGGCAGCACACGCGCTGCACGAGGGAGGAATGGAGACTTGGGAGAGCGAGACTGCTGGGAGGGAGAGGAAGCCTGACCGTCGGTTTGATTGTCCGAGTCGGCCCTCTTCTTCAGCTGGGCCTGAAGATGGGAGGAATATTCAGACGTTAAGGCAAAAGGAAAAACAAAAAGTGACGCTACATCAATAAAAAGCATCAATATGCACAACCACAATCTTCACTTTACATCACGGGGGATTTTATGTACTGAATAAATGCGAGGAGGAAGGAAAATGACAGACATTTTACAATATTTAAAAATAAAGAAAACGTGTGACATGTATTTGCATTAAACCCAGATGTGTAACCACGGCGTGTCAAAGGTTTCCCTTCCAGCGCAACTAGAATCGATTCAGTCACACAACAAATACACAAAATCTTACCAAGTGTGTTTTTTTGGTTTAATTTCTAGTGCAAATATATGAATTCACTTGAAATGAGACAAAAGTAACTTACATGTAACTTCTCAGCAAGATTAAGAAACTTGTTTTAAGTCAATATTATTGATGAAAAACTAGTAATTCCACTGGCAGATTATTTCAATTATAACAAGGGGAAAAATATCGTGTAATAAGTGAAATAATGATTCAAGTGTATCAAGATATTTGCACTAGAAACTAGACCAAAAATACTTGTGTTTTTGCAATGTAGCGTCAGAGTAGGACTATTTATATATATAAAAAGTTCACTTCAGAAGTTCACAGGCTCTCTTCAGTCGGTCTGCCACTGAAAACATCCACTGGTGTTTGTCGTTGTAACATGACAACATGTGGTTTGAATGCTTTTCACAGACCGAAGGACACTGAGCCAGTCTAGATCCACGCATGACAGACGCGTCACAAAGTGCACCGCTCTGCTGGCTCACCTTTAAAGCAGAAGGGTCGACTCCTGGGAACAGAGCGACCCTCTGAGGCTGAGGCGGAGCGGCGGGCCCCGACTCGGCTACCTTGGCTGGCTCCTCGGACTCAGAGTCGTTTTTACTCTCCGCCTTCGCTTCTGTCAGAACGAAAGCACCAATCAGCAGATGGTCATCACCTAAAAAGGCTCTGTCACTGGAGCAGGCCAAAAAGAATCCCTTTCCACTAAATCAGAACCTAACTCGTCCCACTCTTGGTGTGCTAAATTTGACTTCTTTTTTTTTTTCTAAATAAATTTTAACACACATATAATTTTTTTGTTAGTCTTACAACAAATAAAATAAATAACATTGGTAGCAGTAAACCAGTGAAAGCTGTGAGCCCTGATTGCAGTTTCCTGACTGTTCACTGATCTGAAAAGCTGTAGTGTGTGAAAGAGGAACTTCTATAAAAAATATATGGTTTTTACATGTTTGTTCAAACTGTCACCATGTTGTGACAATATTGTATTATCTTCCCCGTGGAAAATCCCACTTCAGAGGACGCTCCAGTTGATTTTTTTTCAGTTGCGACTACAACAAAAACACAGCATCATTTGCTTTTATTTATTTCCTAACCTGTTGAGTCTCTGTAAAGCCAGCTGTCTGCGCCTCCATCGTCTCCCTGAGCCGCTGCCGCCGCTGCGCTCGGCCTGGTCGCCTTGGACGGCCGGACGCGCTGGGCTCGTTTCTTCCCCAGCTGGACTCGAGAGCGGAGGGCGCTGTTATCCAGCCGTGTTGTTGGAACCTGATCATCAGGGTCATAAGGGGAGGGGTGAAAAAATTGTGAATAAAAGTGCTTTTGCAGTCGTGAAAAACATCAGACAGGCAGCTGTGACGCGAATCTTGCTACAAAACGATCGTTCGCACTCACATCGGGGAAATCAAGTGGCTGGCTTTCAGAGGAGGAGGAGGGAGACGGGCCGTCCGTCGTGGTGGTCTCTGACTGAGACGTCTGATCGCCTGGTGAGGGCAGGGGAGTGGGCTTCCTCGGTGAGGGGCTGAGATTGCTGTCTGAACTTGGAGTGGCAGGTGTGAGGCTACAAAAAAAATAAAAGCTTTGGGTTATAAAACATACTGGAAATAGCTGAGTTTTTCAATTTACCACCAAAAGAATTACACAGGGTAGTAGAGATGGAAACTTTAAAATGTTAACTCTGCTTGACAGCATGTTCCTATGACAACAGACACTGTTTCAAGCTGTAACTACATGCTAAATAAAAGACATTTTAGCATGTAAAAAGCAATATTACATGCTAATGTAATCTTTCACAGCAGCAGATGCTCCATCTGAGCACAAATTAATTTGTGGGGAGAGTATATGAAGAGGTGAGAAAGACAGAAAAGCAGAAAATAGTTGGGGTTGCACCGATTGCAGTTTTCTGGCCGATGCAGATTTTTGTTTTTTTTGTCTGAAAAGTCGCCAAACATAGCAACAAAGTTGCCAAGTATTTTCCGATCTCCAAAAATTAAGGAAATCGATTTATTGGTACAACCCTAGGAAAGAGGAATATAAGGCTCCTGATTTTGACATCGCAGTAATACGGTGCAGGCGTAGTACGAATGCACCCTTAGAGACGACAAAGGTTCACATTTCATCGAGATAACATCCCTAAACATACAGCCAGAGCTACAATAAAATGAGATTAAAGCGTGTCCATGTGTTAGAATGGCCCAGTCAAAGTCCAGACTTGACGACTGAGCCAATCACAACTAAATACATTAACGTTTATGGTTGCAATGTGCAAAACGTGAATAACTGTTCGGTCTTTAAAGTGCTGATCAAGTAACTCTGCTGGGTTCTGATGAGGTCAGAGATTTATGATAAAACTATAACATTGCTATTGTTGAATATGACAGTTAATAAAAGTAAAGTTTTATTTTCTGTCATTGAAATGTATTAACTTAGATAAATTGTTCCCATGAAGATGACAACACTGATCCACATGGTGGCAGGCTTATCCCACACATGAGGTACTTACTGCCTACCCTGATGTTTACCAACAGAAACTGGTTTTATTTCTCATCTCCTGAACACATTGCAGACACATTTTCACTGAGGGTTAATAGTTAAACAGATGAAAACTATCATCTTAAACTGTTAACCTTCCTGTTGCCATGACAGAAAATAATTACAAGAATGATAATAAGCATGCAAGCAGATTAAAAGGCAAAAGGTCTAAAGAGAACTGGGCTGAAAAACAAAAACATGCAGCAGGTTTTTATGTTTTAAGAGGCTGTATCACTTCAATCATTTTGTATTTTGGTTCAAAAGTGTCTGAGGTTTTGGGCTTTTTGTTACAACTTAACATTCTGTGTATAAGTTTCATTAATTCATTAATGGCATAATTAGGCTTCTTTAAATTATGCAGCACAGAACAAACATCATTCACAGAAACAGCTGGAAGTTTTCTAAAGCTGGACAGAACAACAGAATTGATTGGAGGCGTTTCATTACATTAAGTAAGAAATATAAAGAAATATGGATGTGTTTAAGTTCTATCTATCTAAAACAAAGAAAAACGGAAAATTACCCAGCATACACAAAATCCCAAATAAACCAGTTTATTCATTAAAACAAACAATGCTAAAAAATCTACATAAGGCAACCACAACAATATTTTTTACAACATATTGAGACATTTTTGTGGTTCAGTCAGTTTGCAAAAGTATAAAATAGGTATAACATTTTATTACTACTTTGAGCTTTCAACCTCTATATCATGGAACATGCTGGATTTGAAAATGTCACATAATAACATAACAGTCCATAATAACTTTATCTTTGCTTAAAAATATTAACAAAACCTTTTTATCCTCCGATCTGTCACTTCTGTTCTACTTCTGTCCTTAAAGGGTTTAAAAGTAATTGCTACTCCTCTCAAGACAACGGTTTGATAATAAATCATCCCAGAAGTTATTGCAATAAACAAGATGATTGTTTTGAGACCATTTTCAAGTATTGATAACATCGTAATAATTCAAGCTTGCCCTCTGAAAGACCAATAAACTTTTAATTTAGCAAAGAATCCATAACACTGGAACTGGAAAATATTTTAAATAGCCAAAACAAAATAGAATAAAAACTACTTACAACAAAAACCACAAATAAAATGGATTAAGAAACCTCTGTAAAAAAAAATCCTCAAAGTATTAAATCATCAGAATGGAAATAACAGAGCTCATTTAAATAACAGAGCTCATTTGATTAATTGTTTATGATCACAGGCTTAGTAATTACTCCATGAGTCGCATAGCTGAATCCAAATAGTGTGTGTTACCTGTCGTCGGTGCGCAGTCCTGTTTCCCAGGTCCCATACTGACTGTCTGTGTCGTGACCCGGAGTTCCTGAGTCCACTTCGCCGCCCTGCTTCTGCTGCACCTGGAGCCGAGAGACAGAACAATGAGATGAGAGGAGGAGGATGAGAGCTAGAGCCGGATGTTCTGATCCGAGGAAGTGGACTTCCAGAAATGCACATCATGGCGTGTTGCTGCTACTCGGGAGCAGAACCAAGAATAATCGGAACGGGCTGGTTGTCTTGGTTACTGCTGGTGGCGCGGGTGCTGTTGTTGGCTAACACAGCTTTGCTCTGCGGTGGGAAAAAGTTATACTTACAGCGGACAAAGGTCTGGTTTGCAGCTTGGCAAAACTAACTGTGACTGTCCGTTTTAGCTGCTGCGTCTCTTTAAATGCGCGACTGACGTAGCTGTTATCAGCCCTTTCTAATAAACAATTAGTCTTTTTTAAGGCACGTTGTGAAGGACTACATGAGGCCTGGCCTGAGATTCTCATAACACGACAACCCTGACTGAAAATAGCTCAGTTTTATTGTTTCATGGTAGAGACTGACAGACCCACTAAATACAACAGCTGTTTTTCACTGCTTATTTCCAGAATATTACACATTCATACCATTCTGCTTTTTATGAAGTAGCACAAGTACGACAAACTGATATTATTTGGTTACTTGAAGGAATAGCCTTCTTATAAGTACACAAATATACCAGGATTTTAAAAAAGTAAGTTTTAAAATCAATAAGACATTCAGTCATCCCACTGCTGCCACGTTAGGTCTAGTCCATACATGGATATCTGAGAAAACCAAGACATTTTTTGGTCTTTCATCAACATAAAAACCAAACTGAACACTAAACTATTGCGAAAACTCCAGCTAAAGTGGAGATCTGAGAAAACGCTGTGCCAGTGTTTGCATGTGTGCAAGGGAAGACGGAGATCTGGGGTCTCTGCATTACAGTAATGTGCCAATATGACCGCATACTCGCTTTGACACAATTTCTAAATGACACTGCCTTGTGTTTTACTTTATATTATGATATGCTATTTAAAAATAGTTCAACCTGTGTATCCGTTCACACAAATGGACCTGCTAGCACCATGTTTATTTCCCGACAGGACGTTGTGGTTGTTTTGAAGGACTGTTATTGGCTGAACGTTTTCAGCTTTGCGCTACACTGCCCCCTATGTTTAGCCAAGTTTGTCTATGCTGCAAGCCAATAAAATGCTTAGAAGTTTTCTTTTAGGTTCCTAATGAGCAATAATAAGTGGGAGGGGCAACACTGCATTACTTGATACACGATCCGATGTTGATACCGGAAATGGATTCGATATGAGCCATAAAGTGAGCTCCAGTCTCCATCTAACATCCCCAACAGAAGCACTCCGCTCCAGCATTTCTATCCAGCAGAGCTTATATTGTTCTCAGTATGTGCAATGCCACTTCATCAGGCCTTTTCTAACATTACATACTACAAGTAGGTCTTAAAAGTATGTATGATTCCTGCAGATACTGCATCGGGTCAGTGTCGGCATCTGCCGATACTCAAAGCCACAGTATCGGTATCGGAAGTGAAAAAGTTGTACCAGGATGCCCCTACCCAGCACTTTATTTACAATCGCAGCAAAACGGCTTAAAACTATAAGAACAGTAGGAAAACATTCAAGACTTTGAAACCTTATTAAAACCTTAGCTTACCTTGCTGCATGCCCTTGCACGGGGTACAGAAATGCTCTTTTATTTGACTCATTATGAACAATCTTTTATGCTGTGGTGCGCGAGACAAACCTGAACCAATACTTACAACCATCTGTAGAAACACAACTCAAAATTCCTGTTTCACAGTTAATAATCTAACTCTTGTGTGGCATTTACATTTTCGGTGCTAAACCAAGGTCAAACTTCTGTTCGTCTTTCAAAAAAGGAAGCAACAACAGTTCTGAATAACAAAGTGTTTAGGTGTTTAAAGGTGGCACTCTTGCGGTGGCCAGGATAAAGTTGATGTTGCTAACGCAGAGTCTGTGGAGGAAGCGACAGATAGAGAGACGAGCTAATGGAGACAGGCCAGAGAGGGGACAAAAAGACAGATGGGAGGGTGAGTGTTTGCTGCCTACTGAACCATGCCTCTTTTAATGAAGCTGGTACAGAGGACATACTGTCTCAAACCCAAAACAGAGCTCATGGAGCCACGCCCGTAGATGAACCAATAACCCCAGCCCAAGTAAAGATAGAGGAAAGCAAGAAACAATAGCTAATCCCTCTGCTCTCAGATGCAGCCAGAGGGTTGGGCAGAGAAAGGTGATACACCTGGATCTGCAGCCGCACACGGCCTCCTTGACCAGGAGGGGCAAATGGCCGCCGATTGCAGATCAGTGAGCTCCTTCTGAGAGCCGCATGAATACATGCCCTGTTTTCTCTGCCAGCGTGCGAACAGACACAGGAAAACTGCAAAACAAGACCGAGGGAGATGGTAAAAAAGCAGAAGGAATGTGTGAGGCAAAGCGTAACTGTGAGAAATGTTAATTTAGGGTGCATGAGCAGCTCAGAGATAGTGAGAAAAAGAGCAGCGGCGCAGGATGTTATTAAATCAGTGAAACCTTTCCTGGCAGGAAACGATAAAACTGCAAAACAGAGTGGCAATAAATAACAGACTCCTCCCCCTCTGAGAAAATATGTCCCAAAATTTTTTTATGAAACAAGAATAAAACAAAACATTTTTAATAATTTTTTACACATTTTTTTTCCCAGAAGTGTTAACAAATGTGTTAGGAACTCCTCTTCACAGATTTACACCGGCGTACGCACACCTGACAAAGTAAAATCACTTTATGCCACAAAGGCCAGAAATACTTCTTTGCACTCGATGTTTCACATTTACGCCTCTGAAACCGGCAGAGCTGCGCTTCTGGGTGCGATTGGCTTGTTTTTAGAACATATTTTCGAGGATTTAAAAATAAACTTAAAACTGGAGCTTGTGAAAATGTAGTGATAGAAAAATTCCACTGCTGAGCATTTGTGTTACTCAACCTGAACACTCCCAGCACACCCATACCTGATCAGCTTAGCATTGGGGCTCTGTCTCTGCAGGAACATGTTGGAGAGAAGTTCCATTATACAGCAGCTTATTTGTAATCTTTCACTTTTTGTCAGTCATTGTCAAAAGGGGCTTACAATAGCCTTAGTGATGAACTTTAACTAGACGCCGTTTCTGTGCAGTCAGTGTTAATCTACATGCCCACAGTTCAGCCAAATTCCCAAAAAGACGAGATTTTTATTGCTTTTAACAATCCGCAAACACGCTGGGAGGCCGACGAACCAACATGTCCAGCAGCAATGACTTACAGCTGTCAGTAGGAAGGCTTTTCCTTAATAACATTAGCAATGTTCAGCTTCCCCTGAACAGGAAGGGTGTGTCAAGAAAAACGGCTCGACAAAGAGCGGATGAATGGAAGGATGGAGGAGAGAAAGGGCCGAGCAAGGTCCGACTGACAATCTGCAGAGGAAAGGGCAGGAACAAGGTCTTGGAAACTTCTGTTTGATAATAGAACGACTGCAAGGGCGGTCGATGAGAAAGTGAGAAAACAAGCAGCTGCTGATCTGAAAAGGAAGGGCGCTGCCGCCGAGCGCCCGACTGGTGATGTTCAATCTGAGAGCGGAGAGCGGCAGGGAGATGCGTGTGTCAACACGAAAACGGCACCGACGATACAAGCGCCTGGCCCAGTTTATGACATTGCCGAGGAATGTGTGTGCACCTGTTAGCGGTGTTAGCTATAGATAAGAATGCTGTCTTTTAATCTAAGCTTGTAACGCAAACTGTAAACATCTGCTGAGGTGTTTATATGTTTCTGTGAAGCAGCCAAAGCTACTTTAAATGAGCCAACAAGCGAGTTTCTCCAGATTATAGATCATCAGACCCTCATATACTGCAAGCCTATTAGTGGTAGTGAAAGGCCATTTAGCCACATTGCTGTATTTGTAGTGAGCCACCACCCCATTCCGTCTTCCTCTAAATCTGGAAAACATGCTCAGTGAGTAATCAATATCCACATATTTAAGCAACCACTCCCTCTAAAACTAATCTCACGTCAACAAATGGACATTGTAGCTGCATGACGGGAGAGGTTACAATAAGACACTGAACTGCGTTATACAAGGAAAGAACAGCACAAGTGGTGAGTGCAGCCAAAGACTGAGGGTTGAGCAAAGTATCTAGGAAGAACAGAGGGCAAGAATGTAAGAACCTGACTGGGCTTAAGCTTTTTGTTTTTTTGGTGACCTGAGCTACAGGATTAGCTTCAGGCTGAGATTTTTCGTCATGTTTTTGCCAATAAAGCTGTTGTTTGAGATCAGATATTTGTCACTTGGAGGTTCTGAAGTCAGGCGCTGATGTTATTATGATGGGACAGAACAGGCGCAGACAGAGCGCCCTTCGAAAAGGACTTGTAGCCCTTGAACTGCTTTTTTTTCTTAAAATTTGTCACATTGCCAAACTTAATATTTTATTGGGACTTTATGTTGGCAAAGTTGGCAAAGTGGAGCAACTATTGATAATATCAGTCTATTAGATTGTTTTTTCATTGAAATATTGACCGATTACCAAATTTCCAAAATGAAGGGTATTGCAGCCAATGTATCTATGTACCCTTATTAACTATTATACATCACATCAGGGTTTTTGCAGATTTCACCAACTCAAATTTAAGACCTATAACGCCAAAGAAATGTACAAATGTAGTCCAACCAACTGGAAAAAAATCTGCACTTATTTGATATCAAAAGTCATAAAAATGCCAGCTAGCTAGCAAAGGTACGTTAGCATATGTTAAAGTTACAGAACACAATTAAGAGGGTGACTTTTCTGAGGGTGACTTTTAACCTTTAGTCTGGTAGAAAAGCCCTGTGAGAAAAAACAACAGAATACTTACATAGTCCTGCCAAGACAAAGTTTAAGTCCTGTGATTAATATAGCTAAGACCAACTTACTTTAAAAAAAGAAACAGACATTTTAAGACCATAACTTTTGATACATGATTTTAAAGACTTTTAAGGATTGTGGATCAGGACTTACTGGACTTTCAAACAATCCTGAAACTCCTGATAATGCTATTTAACAAGTGACATAGTCAGGATTAGCCTGAACAGCACACCATTCCCTAACATGCAGTCACAGCCTTTAAATCCAACTATAATTAGTTGTTGCAAATTTCCAGTTGCACTTTGAGGTTAAACACTGTTTGTACTCTTTATATCCAGCTACAGCTACATTTCCCCTGCTCCATGACTGTAATTAGAGTTTTGCACCAGCTACCACTTGTACGGACATGCATCCTACAGCACAACATGCCGATCTAGTTATCTCATGTCAGTGTTTGGCTGACATAAATACTTGATATTTTATAGTGTGCTAACAAGACAGAAGTCACATAAATCATATACCAAAATCCTGGGGTATGTTAGTGTAACTATGACAACCCAAGGGCCTTTCTTTGAATTAGTATCAAACAAAACGTCAGGATAAAACACAAGAAAAAGACTTCAAAGTCTTACAATTGGATTCATTCCAAACAGTAAGCAATTATTTTTTCTTTGCTTGAATCTCTGGCCCTGTCAAATTATCCACTTGCTGATGGGGAGCTCTGTTTTGGCCAGAGATAACAATAACAGCTGTTCATGACCAAAACCAACAAGACACAGCAGACATAACTGAGAGCCACACTAAACCACGGAAACACCACTTATCTTTAGGAACTGTGAGTCATACTGGGTTGTGCACCAGTTGAACAAATAGGTGCCAGCTTATACAGAGCAGTAATCTCACTTAAATATACCACTGAATAGGCCAGTTAAAGGAAATAGTTGAAATTAAACCAAGTGAGGAAAGCCAGAAATACAACATTTTATGTTTCTGGAACTTTAAGTAGATGCACCTGGAAATCGTCTGGTGAACAAAATTGGATGATATTTTAGCTTGACCAGCTCTAACAGGTGACCATTTGGTTATAAACTAAAAAAAAAAGTCAAAAATCAATGAATAAACATCCCATATATAAACACTACCACTGTTCTGTGAGGAAACTGTTACTAAGGAAGCAGGACTCGATGTAATGTGTCAGCAAAATATTTAAAAATGAAGTCTAAAGACACAGAAGTTGTAAAAGACTATTTAAAATGAGAGAGCTGGACTTATTGTCCATTTCTTGTTATGGAACCAGCTTGTTTGTTATAAAAAGCAGTTTACTGCCATTGGACGTCAATTTGTGGCTGCCATTGGGACATTTCAGTGGCGAAGGAGCAAACTAACTTGACGCTTACGTAAATAACAGGAAGGTGTAAATATCATCAAAATTGCTTTCAATCTGGCCAAAGCATTCTTTTAGAAATCTTAGCTTAATTATGCTAAATGCTTACATAAGATGCTAAAAGATGCCGTTAAAACCTTTAACCCCTACGGGCAGAATGACTACGGTTCCTATTTTAAACAAAAACCACCACTGACTACATTTAATATCAGCAGTTCAAAGTTTTACAAAAATCAGAGATCCGAAATCGGCCACAAAGCTCTGATCGGTGCATTTGTATGTAGAGGTGCACCAATAAATAAGCCAACAGATAAATTGGCCCTGATTTCCTTAATTTTGAGAGATCGGTGATCGGCCGAGAGATTTGATTGATAGACCAGCCCAGTGGGTCATGTCACACCACTGTTGCCAACTCAGTGACTTTCTTGCTATATTTAGCAACATTTTGGACAAAAACATTGGTATTGGCCAAAATTGGAATCGGCAGGTTGATTTTTTTAAAAATCAATGATTGGCAAGTGACAGGAAACCTGCAATCGATGCATCCTGGTCTGCAAGTATGACAACAATCTAAGTAGTAAGAAAAAGATGAAGTTTCGTTAGAGCCGGAGGCAGTGAAAGCAGCAGATGCAAAGGAAATATGTGATGACAAGCAGAAGGGTGGAGCAGATCACAGCAGATGTAAAAGTTCTTGGCATGCTCAGTGAAAGATAAAAAAAAGTCTGGGAAGGTGCAACTGCTGTCACATTGACAAAATGTCATTAATTTAAATAGCTGTGAGCCACATTGACGCCCTCCACGGCATTTACTGTAAGCAGGAACCAAAAGTTAACTTCTCTGTGTTTTAGCTGACTGTGTGTGCGTGGGGGTCTTACGGCGATTGGGGTGTTGGGCGCTGTGCGTCTGCGCAGGGACAGACGCTGCTGGCTACGCAGCGAGAACCTGCGGATGGACTCCCTGCTACGCGAGGCCAGGGAGCGCAGGGAGTTGGTCCTCTTGAACCCCCCGTCTAAGTCCTCCCCTCTGCCTTCCCTCTCCGCTGAGCCAGAGAGGAAGCTGAGCGCTCCGTGAAAGGAGCGCCGTACGTTCCCCATCCATCCAGACACCTGAGAGTGAGCCACCGACAGCTTGTCCCCAAGATACTCCATCACGGCCCGCGGTGTCTGAGCCGAACCCGTGAGCTGAACTGTGCCTCTTGCTGCTGCAGCAGCTGTGAGTCATCAGAGTCCGAAATGCGCTGAGGAGATGGCAGTCCAACGGACGGTGTCCTCGGCGCTCACTGACGCATGTTGCAGGTTTGACACTGCAGCAGCGAGGAAGGTGACGGAACGACAAGAGGGCTCGTCTGGCGAGTGGGGATGCAGCGGAGATAGAGCGAGTCGGTCCGCGACCGTTGCAGGGTTGAGACACTCCCCTGTTTGACTTCTACGAGGCCTCTTCACAGTCTAGTCCCACCGGAGCCATCAGGATTCCAGTTTCAACTCATTGCTGTCCAGGCTCCACGCCGTCTGCCCTGAGTGAATTTGCAGAGTTCTCTAGCGTCTATTTTGACGCTCGGTATGATGTGCTTGGCACAGCACCCAGATGAGCATTTAAAGGTTAGTCAGGGCCAGAACTTTGAAGTGGTTATGAAGGACACTGCTCTGTGGGATCGCCCTGGAGCAATTGCTTCAATGTCCCCCAACAGGTTTCTAAGACACGGCTTCAACATGCAAAGTGAACTAGAGAGGCATTGTCAGATAGATTCCTTTTCTTTGACTGAACTCTCTGCAACAACCGTGATAATCCTGCAGCTATGACTACTCTTAATTTCGACTGACCAAATGATTACCCAGAGGTGATGCTGATCTATTTATCCTCCCCAAAAAGTCAAAGTTGAAAAATCTGTCCAATTGGCAAGGCTACATCCTCAAAGTGCTAATGTAAGCTGCGTAGAGAAACTGAGCAAGACAGCTGGTGGCGAAGGGAAAAGCTGCTGTAGTCATTCGTATTCCACAGGGGGAAAACCAGAGGGCATCCACTGCGGGGAAAGAACGAAAGAGTGCAAATGGAGTTGAAGTCCGATCGAAAGAAAAAAAAGAACAGCTTCTTCTTTTAGCTCTCCTCTTGGCTTACTTTGCAGGCAGGTACAGACAGGTGAGAGGAAAAACGCATCAATGTTTCCTGCTCACTGTGCCGATTGTTGCAGGACTCACCGTCAAGGAGAAACTGGGTGGAGAGAGGGAGTGTGGATCGGATTCAGAGAGAGAGGGAGAGAATGGGAGGTCCTTAATTCAGAGCAGGAGGGGGAGGAGGAGGTGATATATGTTCTGCGGTGCTCAGCTACTCCACTTGGGTTCAGCAGCAGTCAAATGAAGGTAAACAGCCAGACATAGGATGAAACAGAGATAATTATCTACATGTGACTTCATTATGGCAACATTAGAAAGCAGAGGAAAAAGTAGATTAATAAAAAGAAACAAAATGGTGGTAAAACCTGATCACCAAAAGAAAATATGAAGATTTACACAAATGAAGACAAGAAATTGAAAAGTGAAGAATGAAAAGGAGATTAGATTTTTTTTCTTTGTCTTCTTTGCTCAACCAGTTCAACAGCACAACACAGACAAAAGGCAAGATCGCCAAGGGCAAGTAATGTTTGTTTAACTCGCGAGTCGGAGTCAAAACTCATGCAAACATTCGAACAAACCCTCCTGACAAGGAGCATCTGCCAATGAGCAGCTGGCTGCTGCTGCTGCGGTGAATAAACCCAGAGAGGGCGAGTCCACCTAACAGACTTAACCTCTGAACAAACGGGAGCAGCAGGGTTTCTAAAAGCTCGACATACACCCTCTGCAGGAAATCAGATTTCTCTGAAGTGCTTTCCTTCAAGAAAGTGGTTCTCTGTAATGGTTCTCAGTTTACAAAAACATAAACTAACAGCTCTAAAAGCTGCATAGATGCTTCTATAATCAGAATTTTTTATTGTCACAACTGTGAAGCAAAACACTACCAATAAATATAAAGTCAAATTAATAATAAAAATATCTGAAAATGGAAAAAAGGAAAAGGAAATATTATCTTATAGCATGTTTGCAGTTTCTTCGGGGCGAGCAAAATCAAGACAAATCAAGTAACATGAAGGCTGAATGCATAGCAGCAAAACTCTTCTGCTACGTCCTTTTGAGCTTGTAAATCAGAGATATTCTCTAGGATATACACACAAAGACAGCATCCTCTAGTTAGCACTGCTATCTGTGCTAACCGTCGTTAACATGTTGAAGATAATTTAAAATGTGAACTCAACTATTTTTGCAAAGCCCAAAAAAGTAGTAAAATAACGTTCATTGCCAAATGACTGTGTATTTAATTCTGATCAACATGTTGGACAAAAAAGTTTCAATATCTAAATATAACTTTCATTTTGGTATGTTACTTTGAGACAATAGAATAAGGACAAAAGTCTGGAAAATCTAATATTTTTTATTTAAATTTTCTTTTTCCACACATATCCAGAGTAGTAAAAACAACACAAAAAAATACTTCCATAGCTTTCAACACTGCATGGGAATCCAGCAATTATAAGACGCATAAAACTTTACAGAATAAAAACTATAACAACAAAAAAACATTGTGATCACTGCATCTCTGATCCATGTGTTAGAATTAAATGACATAAGAGCAAAAATTTCTAGCTTAAATATTAAACTCCTTTGGGTGTAACATCCCCAGAGCCAACTTTCAATTTCAGTGTTTCTAGTCCTCCTGATGACATCATCCTCTTGGCGGTGACTCACAGCTGCTCTCACTGCTTTCAGTCTTCTGACCTCAACACTCAGCACAATCTGAGCCACAAACTCAAGCCAACAACGGCACCAGCAATATGATGCGGCCGAGGCACATTTAGGGTAGTTTCCAATGTGTAAATGTGTTCAGTGAAGCCTCTTAGAGAAGACAAAGTGATCAGCGACTTACCCAGAGGGAGCCAGGACTCACACAGCAAGACCACACGTACAGGAGGACTCTCAGCACGGAGTCCATCTCTGCTCTGCCGCACTCCCAGCTTCAGGCACCCACACTTAAAGAGCTGATGTCACCGTGCAACCCATCAAACCATCTGACTACATTATTAAAAAAAAAAAAAAATCATCTGACCTCATGGGTGATGATATTACTGGTACTGCTAGTAAAAATAAGCTTAATAAAATATAGCAGGAGGTAATAAATATGCTAAATGTGGGGTTTAGAAAAAGTCAATAAAAGCTACTGTTCAGTCTTTCCTGGATGATATTTGCGATGGAGGATTAAGGCCAGATTTTTTTTCTTTGTTTGTTTTATTGAAACTACAAGAATAAAATCATAACATGACAATCAAGGTATAATATTTTAGGAATAAAGACGGAAAAAAAGTTGTAAAATGACTAGAAAACAGCTGCGTTTTAGTAAGAGCAAAGCTTGGATATTGTTATCAAGTTCTGATGTAACCAGTTTGTTTAGTTTTCTTCAAAAGAAACTCAGAAGTTTGCGCAACCATTTCCAAGTCCCGATAATAATTTGATGCTGATGTGTTAACAGATTAAATACTTCCCGTTTGTAAAACCAATACTTAAGTATAACTTCACAAGACGATCAACATTCATTCATTTATTGCTTTTCGTGAAGGTGTTTTTTAAAAAATATGACTTTATTCTACTAATATATTACGACTTACCTGAATAATATCACTCAGGTAATAGGAGTTGCACCAATTAGTCGACTAGTCGATTCTTTTCTCTGCAATGACTTTTTTCTGGGCCAGTCGACTAGTCGCAATCACGTGACAAAACAGATTTTCCCAAGGAAATGAAAGAAGGTGGACTAGGTGAGTTCATCAGAAAGCTCACATTGTATAAAAATGTAAATAATTTAACAAAGAGAAACTGTAAATTACAGCATAGGCTACCGCCAATAGGGGCGATGCGCGGAGCGGTGGTTAGCGCGGCGCCCTGCATATGGAGACTTTAGCCCGCCGTAGTCAGGAGTCCGACTCCTGTCCTCCATTCGCTGGGCCCATCATGCCTCTCTCCGCACTCTACTAATACGTTTGGTTTGTGATGTTCCAAAAGCACCATCATGGTCAGTGTGATAACTTGACTCCTATACGAGTAGCTATCCAGAGATCATCAGTACCAGCCGGTGTTTGGAAAAAAGAAAGAAGTCAGACCGACTTAGTGCAACGAACTCCGCTGCTCACAAAGAATTATCTGTTTAGACTTAGTAAAAGCGGGAGAAGGGGAGGGGGCGTCAATATTTGCAGTAAAAATAGCTGAGAAAGCCTCCAAGTTGTTGTGAAGGGTTTTTGAGCTTACGTCACTATGACGTCACCGCGACTAGTCGACATCGACTCAACTATTGTCATGATGTAGTCGACCTTAAAAAATATGTAGTCGTTCAACCTCTATGAGGTAATATTATGAGTTTATTATTGTATCATTACTACTTATAGTATTATGATTTTTTGCCGTATTATTGCAACCTTTACTCGTATTATGACTTTTTCTCAATATTATGACTCTTTGTCGTAGTTCTGTAGTCTTGGATTATTATAACTTTATTCTTGTATTTCTATAACCTTTTATTCTCATATTACTTAATGCAAGTTTATTCTCGTGTTATTTCCCATCGTACAACTTTATTCTCGTAGTATTAAGACTTTATTCTTGTAATTACATTTTTTGTAGTACTCTGTGATACATATTGACGTTGGGTATTGATTTTAAAAAAGAAATAAAACAAAAGGGTAAAACTGCAGGTTCTTCAGTAGAAATAGTAGTGTTAAAACCAGCAAAACACAAAGGAAATAAAGTTATTAAATGCATCAAAGCATTTGTTCTCTGCCTTCATCTGCATTTTAATCTGATCTCATTCTTTAGTTTTTAAAAATCATATCTGATCATATCTATTTTCAGTATTTATCCTGCCAAACACCAACTGCAGCAGTTAAAGAGAAAATTCAGATTTTGGTCTGACTGACAGGAGCATCTCCAGAAATCCCTTTAACGCAGCTAAAATACGCCAGATATAAACAAATACCATTTTTTTTGTTTAACAATTACCAATATCCAAGCAACACACTTTGTCTAACTAAATTCCAGCATCCAACACTATTACAATAAACTCTCAATCCTATTCTTCAGGAGTCAGCTGCTAATCCCACCCACAACCACTAGATGGTGCTGTTGACTTGACCAGAGGTCTGGACCGCAGGTTTGCGTCATTGTGCAACTCAGTACATTAGAGGCCTTCATATTGAGCCTACAGTTATAGTGTCGATATCAAAGAGCAAAACTAAACCCGCCCGCCTACAGCCGGTTACCACTTCAATCAACTGATACGTGTGTGTGGAGGTAATGAGAACAGCTCCAACTGAGCAGCTATTGTTTACTCACCCGGGACCTAAATGAGGAAAAAAAAAAAAAAAAAAAAGTAGCAGCTACAGGATTTGATGTCAAACAGGTGGAACCAGAAGAGGAACACGCTCACATCAAAGTGTTTAGGACATATGATCGTGACTGGCCGTTTCTCTTCAGAGGTTTGCAGGCAGCTTCCTGTTAAATTAGCACTGATAAAATACGGCTAATAATCATTTGTCTGTTTCAGTCTGTAGGAACAGGTGGCTACGTGCGCCTGACCCGCTTTAGCCAAGAGCATAATGGCTCACAGGCGCGGGCGATGCCTGTGACGTTAGTCATCGGTTCGGCAAATTTTAGCAGCAATTAACCTGCGTTGACTATTGTCTTTTGTGTTCAGACAACACAAAGGTACACTGTACTAAACAAACAAAAAAAAGCATTGCTCACATCTGGCGAGCTAAAAATAGTGATCTTCGAGATGGTGCTCACATTCAAATACGTCCGTTTTTAAATTCAGGCGTAACTCACTGAACTGTGATGGTCCAGCTCTCGGTGGGCGCTGCGACTCCTCACCCTGAGGAGGCCTCCCTCCACGGCGCTGCTGGAAGGAGCCGACCTCCTGGACATGCTCCGAGAGCGCATCCGACTCAGCTCCTGACGGCCAAACAAGGACTGAAATCATCTTTGATGCTCAAAAGTTATGAAGCTATAAACATGAATCAGCTTCTCAATTAGTTAAAATGAACATGTGTTCATATTTTCTATATCAAATTATAGAGTTTTATTAAAAAGCTGGTGTATTGGAGGAATTCAAAGTGTTTTAATTTAATAAATCTGAATCGTTACAAACACAAACTGATATATTTCAAGTATTTATTCCTTTTAATATTGAAGATCGTAGCTTACAGCTAACAAAAGCCCAAATTTAAGAGTCTTGGGAAATAACATAAGAACAGGGATGTTACGTTATAATCTATTGGGTTGCAGCCAACAATTATTTTTGCAATTGTTTGATCAGTTATTCTGACGAGTAAGAGAAAAAAATAAAATAAAATTTGCACATTTTTCATTTATGCACTTAAATGACACTACAAAAAATACATTGAAATACATTGAAATGTGGAAATAACAAATTTAATTCCTTTTTTTAAGAAAAAATACATTTTATTGCCTAAAATGCAACAACATAGCATTCCTTTAGTGAGCACTTGATCATTAGTAGCAAAGGTTGCATATGCATTTGCAAAGTTCATCCCTTTCTGCTCGACTTTAACACCAATTTGGCAGTAGGGGCTAATCTGGTGATTATTGATTTTTTTTGTATCTTAAATAAAAAATATACGTTTTGTACAGTTTTGGCTTCATTACTGTTGTAAATATGTTGTTCTTTCAGCAAATGGCCTTTTTTTAAGGTCTGTATATGGCAGTTTGATTACTGAATTAGTTGCCAACTATTTCATTAATTGATTCATCATAATTAATCATTTCAGCTCTAATAGGCTACAGGACTGCCGACGTTGTCAAGCCAATGGTAACTAGTAGAGGTGTGCCGATCGATCGGTCACCGATCATAATCGGCCGATTTCCGTGAAATCGGGGATGATCGGGATCGGCCGATCATTGGCTCTGTTACCGATACCGATCACCTGCATCTCATTTCTCAGCCTGTCTGTCCAGCTGGTCTAGTCTTTCCTTCACTCTGCGCAAACGCGCAGCAACAAATGCTAAGCGATGTGTAACTATAACGCACTGAGTGAATGAG
>CAEGAF010012710.1:0-26490 GCA_903067075.1 Micropoecilia bifurca
TGTGTGTGTGTGTGTGTGTGTGTGTGTGTGTGTGTGTGTGTGTGTGTGTGTGTGTGTGTGTGTGTGTGTGTGATCGTGTGTGCTCAAACTCATGTTTATTTATGTCTCCCTCCTCATGCTTTTTATCAAAACACTCAGAAACACATATTTCCATTTTCAAAACATGATTAATTTTAATGCCTGTGTTCCATCTGATTTCAGGGAATCAAAAATGCAAAAAAATAAATAAACAAACCTGTGCATGACACGAAAAAAAAAAGAAACAAAGGGGAAATTAGGAAACAACAACAAAACTGTGCGTCGTTGGGGTGGTAAACGAAACGCTGCATGTGAAGATGAGCAGCAACTTTCTTGGGAAAAAGTTTAATGGCGTGCTGTGTCGACGCTTTGGGTGAATGTCAGAGGGAGAGGCAGCATGTTCCTTTAGCCAGGGCTCTGGGAGGAGAGGGAGTCATTACTGGTGCAAAGACACCACACTGAGGCTAGGAAATATTGGAAGTGACATAAAGTCTAACTGGGATCCCCTTGAGAAACCGGGTCCCTCTGATGGCCGAACAAACTGCACGTCTTTTTAGGTTTGAGGTCTTTCGCTGAAGCTTTTCCCCACTGCTTCTAAATTCTGAATAATTACACACACCAACAAACAGCAGATAAATCAAGAGGCATACTCTGATGATTTGTGGGGCCACGTAAAAGAAAATCTATCACTTTAAAGAATGTTGTGTTAAAAACTGATCAAGGATCAATATTAAAACCACAAACCTACTAGTAGCAGAATATTGCTAAACAATTAAAACATGGTGATAAATGTGCAAAATGGAGAAGAATTAGTAACATATTAACTGTATGTCAATTCTGCTTTCCACTAACTTTGTGCGTTTTCTGTTTCACCGCATTAGGGATTGACAAAACAGTATTTTTCATCAATGGAATGAGTGATTTCGTATGACTAATTTATCTGAACTGATTATGAATAATTGATTATGAACTACCGATGCACCCTATCGTGCCGCACAAAAGTAATTTCTTCACATTTTGATACAACTACAAGCTGTAATGGAGATTCTTTTGGAACTTAACCAACACAAAGTCGTGCATCGTAAGAAAGTAGTTGGAAAAATGTTAATGGTTTTCAAATGTGTTGAGAAAAAAACAGAAATATGTTAGATGAATCTTTACTCAAGCCACTTTTAGATGTCCAATGAATTAAAGCTGAGGTTCTGTGAAAGGCTTTGAACAAGGAGAGTATCTCACAAATGCAAAACTTATCAAGAGATGACCATTCACTTAAACTGACAAGCTGGGCATGGACGCATTTTTTTTTGCAAAACAAATGTGAAGAAATGTCTTATTTTTCTCCAACTATTCAATTATGCACTTCCAAATACAACATGCCAACGTTTGCTGTTAAATGTGAAAAGACAAGCTAAAAAGCATGAAAATACACAGTTTATAAATTGCAAATACCTCCTGAAATATCTAACACAGGAGCCATGGTCCATGTTCCTTTTCTCGTGCTGGTATTGCAAGTCTCTGCATCTCTTCTTCACCACATAATGGCAGCTGAACTGGACATTTCTCCCTTTACCAAAAAAAAAAAATAGGAAAACTATTTCAACAAGGCTGACAATTCTCCTGTCAAGTTCTGTTTTTAACAACTACAAACACCATCTTAGGTGCAGGGCTCCTGTCTGAACTGCCAACAATCACCGTGGGATTCTTGAGAACCATCTACACTGCGCAGCCTTCATTACGACCCTCGAGCTGAAACAGCGGGTTTCCGCGTTGCAACATTCATCAATCAGCCGTCTCCTTGTTCGAGATTCTGTCCAGCTTCCTTCTACACGCTGTAACCATCGCCCACCTAACACAGCACAGCTTTCTCCTCACAAAACAAGAAATACACACTCATCACGCTGGGAGGTTTTGGTAGCTTTTCCTCAGATTTCCACACACTTTAACATGTTTGTTTTCTGGCGTGTTTTTCGGCCGCCAACAGGTATCTGTCCATTATTACAGAGACTTCAAGAAGAGGGATCCCAGAGGCATTAGGGGGCTATAAAGGACTGTTTCTATCCAGCAGGCTGAGACGTCGTCTGCGAGGCACAAAGAAAATATTACACCGCTGCATAACAAAGGCCGTATCCATGTGGACGCTTCAGTTCTGTTAAACAATTTGCTGTGTTTTTGCTTTGTTTCAAATAAAGCCTCAAAAGAAAAAAACAAAAAAAAAAAACCCCAAAGAAATTTAAATCCTCGATTAGGGAGTAAAATGAAGCAGGGAAGGTTAAGCTGGTCCAAGGCTGCTGAGGAGGACAATTAGGACAACACATAGGGAGAACAGGAGACAAATTGCAACAAACGGCGCGAAGGAGGTGCAGAGTGGGATGAGAGGGATTACGGAGCGGCGCGTCTCCCAGCCGAGTGGGGGGGAAAAGGAAACGAAAACAGAGCGAATAACTTGAGCCTGTTTTTGGAAGAGGCTCATTGTGGGGGACCGGATCACCTGCACCCACTCGGCGAGGTCGACGGGCCTAATGAGATCTCTCTGCGACTGATTAGCCTGCCGATCCCCCCCAGGCCGTCACGCCGGGGCTCACCTCTTCAGCACCACTACGCCTCGGTGGGCCAGCCGCTTCTGCCTCCGCGCTGACCGCTTTATCCCAAGAGGCGCCGACGGGGAGCCTTGTTAGATGGAAAGACAGCGTGAGGAGAGCGGCAGGAAGTCTGATGTGAGATGAAGGAGCCAATAAAATAAAAATGTTCGGCCAAGAAAGTAACCGATTCGCAAGTTCACACACACACACACACACACACACACACACACACACACACACACACACACACACACACACACACACACANCACCCACACACACACACACACACACACACCCACACACACACACACACACACGAAGATCAACGAAGGACTGGACTTATTTGAGAGAAGATAAATATCTGAATTACTCGAAAGAGGCCATTTACTTGTAAATATTGACTTATTAGTTATGTCAAAGTATATTTTTTATATAAAAATATCCCACAAGAAAGGATTTTTACAATACTTTAAAAATAAAATATAATTATTTTTAGCAAGGTATATCCCCATATAATACAATTTTCATCCCTCTATCAAATAAGAGTATAAAAGCTGTTGAGTGGAGACTGGGTGAAGTTAATGGTTCTCTTCAGGATCTGGATCTTGTTTTCATTTGTATCATGATAAACTACAAGGGTTTCAAAAGTCTACAAACGTCTGTTACAAAGCCAAAAAAATACAGTAAAAACAAGACCATGATAAATGATTTAAAGTATTTCCACCAAAATAATGTAATATTTAACTTGATGCAATAACAAAACATAAAATCATTGGGATTCAATTCAGCATTTCTGTGCTCCTATGGTAAGACTCACCATCCCACATCTTGATTTATTTGTATTTGTCCATTCTTCCTCGTCTGTCAGATTCTCTTATTTCTTAGAATTATCTGTCAAGTCTAGTTCTAGACTGTGGCGATTGCAAAACTTAACTCTTCCCTCCTAATCTATTTTCAGCTTCAACTTTCTACCAGGCACCCAATGGGCTTTGGATTAAATCTGTAGTATTTCAGTCTACACCTAAGTTAATCTGATTGTCATTCACCAGATTCATCTGAAGCATAGCAGCAGCAGATCATAACGCAGACACATCCACATTTCACTCCTTAAATAGTGTCCTTGCTGGGTTTTTTTCTTCTTTAACTTCTTGCCGGCTCGTTTTCTGTTGTGTGTTTGACGCCACCTTCTGACTTGGAGCATTGCTGCAGTCAGAGTGCAGCACATGGACATCCTCGGAGAGTTTAGTGGGCTGGCACAGATGATGAATTTTATGTCACACAGGCTTTGTAGTGAATGGGCAGTACAGAGGACTCACAGGCAGGAATTAGGCCTTTTAGCATCCGGGAGACTGAGCCCAAATTTAATAACCTGGAATCAGACATCTGTTCCAAAGAGTTTTGAAAACTTTTTCTATTTTTTTTTAAAGAATTTCCATCCATTCATCCATTTTCTTACACCCTTGTCCCTCAGTGGGGTCAGGAGGTGCTGGTGCCTCTCCAGCTGACGTTCCGGGCGAGAGGCGGGGTCACCCTGCACAGGTCGCCAGTCTGTCGCAGGGCTAAAGAATTTCTAAATAAAATATTGTATTAACCATTTTTGTTGGTTGTAAACACGGAGACACTCTTTGTTACAGCTAGAAAACTGAAAATGACATGGATTGTGATGTAAGGCATGAATGTAGAAAGATTGCTACTTTTATAACGACTTCATTTTAATATTCTCCAAAAGGCTCCATGTAATTAGGGCAGGGGATATTAGTCAGAAAAGAGACCGCAGATGTTGTTTCCAATCACAAATATAGTAGTGCAACAAGAAGACATCAGAAAATAAAATCCTCTCTTTTTCTGCGTCACGACAAACGTGCTTGATTTTGATTGTCTTAATCACAACATCCACCCTGTGATTATCGCAGCATTCACACAGGTCCTGTTCCTGCATATTCGACAGGTCGGAATTCATTAAGATGCCAAATATTTGCCTCAGACAGACTGAACACAACATGTTCATAAATTCTCTCTGAATTTATATATAGACATGTATTTTTTCTTTTTTATTTTGCAAAATGTGATCTGATGGCTGCTGAACCAAGTATCTGTCCAAACGTAGGAGGATACTTTATGCATTATGCAGTAAGAGAGTGAGTGAAACCACTCGGTTATGTGGAGCTGCAGCTGTTAAAAGCAAAGTGTTGCTGTGGGTCAGAGACGCTTTAACTTAGACACATAAAAATACGGATAAAATGTTTAATTCAAAATCCAAACTACTGAATTAAAAACCAAAAGATAAATAAACCAAGTCGAATCCTACAGAGATACCAGATACTAATCACACCCTTCTTAATGACTCCTCTCTTATGACACATTTATAATATGTTTGTCAAGAAGGAGGAAGGTCGCTCAGTGTAAGGTAAAATGAAAACATAGAACATGATAATAAACAGCAGAGAACAATGGGTCACATTTCTGGTAAACCAAAGTAAACACGAGTATTCACCTGGTACAGTTTCATGTATGTAATACAAAAATACAAAAAAACAACAACATTGTTTTGCTATGTACAAATCTTATCTTTATAATCGTTGATTTTTTTCCCCCCCATTTACTGAGGAATATTGAAATGAAATATAATCTGCCACTTTACCTGTAAGAAACCAACAATCCTTGAGGCGGAACACAAACTTCTGAAATTATAAAGTTCAAGTAAAATATATAAGTATTTCAAACAAGATACTTGTATATCCCACATATAAAACCACATGGCATTTTTTTGTCTTACTTATTAAAACAGATACTTTCCCTTTAACCAAGGAAGCAGTGTGCTTGAGATGTTACCTTACAATGTATGATGCCATGACATGATTATCTAGCCTTCCTGGAATTTCTTAAAGGTGCAGAAATCAGTAATCAGTGCCTGTAAACTTCTGAAAAAAATATAGAAACTATCATCTATATCCCATTACTTTGGCATCTCAACAAACCTATATAATTTTCATTATCCTAACTCATCTGAAACAGGAAAGGCTTGACATTATCTGAAGTCGGGTACTATAAATATGTGCTATGTTATTCCCAGCAGCGATTTGCTCGGTTTTTAATTGTCTTCTTACATTTTTGTCACTTTTAAATGGTTGAAGTCATCAAGCAAATTCTTGAGTGAATATAAAAACACAAAAAAACATTTCTAGCCATTTCCAATTAGTTTTTAGTACTTCCTTTGACTAGGCCAAAAACAAAACAAAAATACATCTTCACTCATTTAAAAGTGGTTTCCTTAATGTCTCGCTGCATGACCCAAGCGCCGGGTTAATACATTTTCACAAAGGTGAGTTTGGTTTGGCTTTTTGCACAACCACCTATAACTTCTGTTTGTGACCTCATATACTCTGAGGACTCTTTAATTCACACCCTTCTGTTGAAAATGTATCCGTATGTTACAAATGTTTTGTCATTACTCACATCTCCTTTCCAATGATTAGTCTGGTGTGACTGTGTCTCTCGTTCTGCATTGTCCTTGGACTTTCAATGCCTCCGCTAAAGGCAGAGCATGTATAAATGGATATGTGCTGCAGCTCTGTACCTGGCAGGTCTACATGACAGCCAGCAGATGAAGGAGCCGGCTCATTACCACATTTTCACCCTGGCATTCAGCTGGGATTGTGACAACAATGTCAATGTGGGTGAATACTAATCCTAACGTGTTTTGTCCTAAAAGGCCCGTGTTCTGTGGGCACGCTAAATATAACGTTGCAGAGAACAACTCAGACAAAAAGGGGGAGGCGCACAGACGCGGAGAACAAGCAAACAACCTAACATCCGGGCTATGGATTTTGTGTTTCCCTGAGAAAAAAAAAAAATCGAATACAGCGGTAGCTTAAAAAAAAACAACGCAGCTGCAAACTGGCGGCCTGACGCGCGCCTGCTCCTACCTGACAGTGAAGGAGCGCCGTGGGGTGAGGCTGGGGTCGACGTCTGGCAGCGGCTGGTAGGAAAGGTCTGCTGACAGGGCAGTTCCAGATCCTTGGAGCAGCAGTGTGACGCGGTCAGGGAGCAGCTCAGAGGTTTCAGAGGTGAAGGTGATGGAGAGGAGCTGGCCGTAGCTGTTGACTTTGTGACCCAGGAATTTCTCTGGTCGGAAGGAAAGCACAGGAAGTAGAGTCGAGGGAGTTTTGTAATTAAAGTCTGAGCCAGTCTGCTCAAGTATAAACACAGATTTGTGTACGAGCTCAGTTGTGGTGAGAGTCGACACAGTATATAACCAACAAAGTCCACCTGCAAGTCATTTTATCACCGTATTAATCTAGCCGTTCGGTAAACAAAGCATCGTGGAGGCGAAGGAACACAACAGACACACAGCTGTGGGAAAGATTAGAGAAGGGTTATGTTATAAAACAATATGAGTTTTTCATGGAGAACTATTCATAATCTAAAATTCACCAAGACGTTGCCATCATACACTTACACTGACGAGTCAGGAAATAAAAGCAATAATTCAGAGATGCAGTCACGAGACTCATAGTAACTCTAGAGGAGCAGCAGAAATCTATCGACAGGACGACCATCAGTCACATCCCAAATTTGGCATTCATGGAAAGAAAAAAAGGAGACCATTATTGAAAATCTTTTCAAATCTTTGATTTCCAAGAAAGTATTTCCTATTTTTTTGTGTGTGTTAATGCATAACAAGCTCGCATTATTACATTTCCAGAGGATTTTGGCAATGCCACAATCTGGTTTTACAGCTGGTTTCATTTTATGCAAAACGACCAACGTTATTACAAATTGGCAGATACCAAGTCAACAGCTGCTACGATATAATTGTTGCCATTTAGTGGTCTGGTCAGATGAGACTAAAATCGAACAGCTTGAACAAAGTCCTTTGCAAGATGAGAATATTTCACTCGACGTCACTCAGAACAAACCATCCAACATCCCGTGAACCAGGGTGATGGCAGCATCAAGGCATGGGCGTGACGGAGAAGCTGATCTGAGTCGATGGACAATAAAGGATGTTGAACACTGAGGGATTCTGACAGGAAGCCCATAAGAGACCTTTTTGTGAGACGGTAAATCCTAAACACATAACCGGAGTCACAACAGAATGTTTTATATCTCTAATTATACTGAAACGTGGGGTAAGTGTTTCTGAGAAGCTGAATTCATTTACACGGCACACTTTTTGTGGAAATATCTAGAATACTTTCCGTTCATCTCTACAATTATAAACTATTTTAATGTTGTTATTTTTGTTGTAATGTGTTTTTGAGTGCTTTTGGAAGGCTCAGCCTTTGACCAGATGTTTTGGCTTTTTTGCTCATAAAATGAGAAACCCTGCTTATTAAGCTCACATGAAGAATCTGTGTAATTACACATTAGCACATTTTTTGCTTGGCTACAATAAATTAAAGACACTCTCAGACATTTCTACCACAAGACACCAATTTCCCACACTTAAAGCAGTCTAAACACAGAGCAGCAGAGTTTTTTTTTCTGTCTGAGTCTGAGGAACGTAGCCTAAATCCCCCTCCGTTAAACATGTAAACAGTTTACTGAAAGTCTTGCATCAGTCACGGCACGACTGATCTGGTTTTCAAAGAACATAAAGTAAAAAAAAATAAATAAATAAAAATGCAAGATTACTTCCTGGATTCTTTTTTTTTCTTCTTTTATTATTTTACAAATTCAAAATAAAATGCAAAAGCTTCCAAGACATGTGTTGTTGTCACATTGAGTTGTAAGTCGGCTGTCAGACTTGTCAACACCCCTGCTGGCAAGTATGACAGCATGTGAATGCTATTCGTTGGGAGTTCATAGTTATTTTGTTCTTGTTTGAAGGATTTCATTCTTCTTTTATTCCATCCAAAAGGCTTTTAGTGCTGACAGATTCTAAGGAATTTGACATTTTCATCTTCACCTTTATTCCATTCTTCTATCACTCACATGTCGCGCACGTCTAAAGCATGAATAATCCACCTCTGTGCTTAACAGCTGGTGACATGTACTTTAATGTAAGCGTTTATGCAAACGTAGCATCAGCACTGTACATATTAGTTATAGTCTACAATCCTCCAGGGTCCCAAAAAATGATTTTACTTTCCATAATTGGTGCATCAAAATGTTTCACATTCTAATGTCATTATAATTTTGCTTTAAGGTGAAAAGAAATATGTTAAACATCGCCTTTAAATCAGAGTGATTCGACGCTTTTGTCATCATGTAAGTGACGTCAATGTAAACTGAATATCTTTGTAATTAGTTTTAAGATCAAATAAACCTTGAACATCTACCCTCAATAAGCTCTTGTGACAAAAACAAAAGTCTTACAAAGAAAGTATGAATCCCCACTAATAAGCTACCGTCACCGTTAGCAATTTTCAGTAACAATATAAACACATGTATGCTTAAAAAGTATAAACCCCAAAAGTGCTTTGAATAAAGATTGATGACCAACGATCATGACTTCATAGCTTCGTAAAAGCATGGCAGTGTCCACATTATGACGTGGCGGGTCTTTTTTCAAGACGTGACACTGTAAATTACAGTGCAGACCTTGAACAAAATTCACTTGAACACGATTCACCTCCTGCAGCCCCCGAGCAAACACACAGTAGACCAAGCATTCTGATGTGTTAAAATACATCCAAAATACTTCATCAGAAGTGCCACAATCTGCTCTCATCGATTAGAAAGCACCACAAAAGTTTCTCAACACGGGTCAAAATATTTTAATAGAGCTCTGTGAGAGGTGTTGTGTGAGTGGTTGGAAGTTCGGTGGGGTGTTTTTCTCAGAAATGCACTTGAAAACCAATGTTGTCCACCAGTCTGCTTCCACTATCCGGTTTTTGTATCTGCAGGAGACGTGGATACTTTGGGAAATGTCCATCTGATGCGGCAAGGAATTATGTATATTTGTCCAGTTAATCACTAAAGAACTACTATAATATTTACGGTAACACTTTATTTGAAGGGGTGAGCATAAGACTGACATGACACTGTCACAAACATGGCATAACACCTGTCATGAACATGAAGGAGTCTTTATGAATGTTTATGACTGTTGTCATGAAGTGTCATTCGGTAAATAATGACACTTTTAATGCAAAGTTGCTCTAAAAGTTGCATTGAAAGTCCATTAAAAATGCCAACTTTGCCTTAAATTATGCTTTACAAAATCATGCAAAGTGTTACCATATTTACACTGCTAAATAGCGAAAAACTCCTGTGTGGAAACTCCTACAACATCATACACAGAGTAGGCTGTCTGCAGAAAAATGTGGGGCTCTCTCCATGATCATTTCATAAGATGTAACAAACATATTTTTGACCTCACATTTTTGTAAATGTTGTCATCAAAACCTTTACTTTTTTCAGTTTATGTTCATCTGTAGTACATCTGATAATCAAATATGCTCGTCAAAAGTATCCCTTGCTTATATCAAGAACACAATTTTTAACACAAACAGGTTTTTTTTCTTTCGCAAAAGATGACATCACATTCAAATCATCTTGAATGTGATTTAATTTGCTCTTTAAAAAAAAAAACATTAAAACGTTCATACAATAACACAATGCTACCGTTCTCTTACCAGATGTGGTTAAGTGAGAGGGAAAAATGACAGGTTGCACGCTTGGTTGCCATCTTGTTTTTGTGCGTAATCGTGTGTGAAGTACATCCTGAGCTCCTCGGGGGCTTAAGGGGGCTTTGGAATTGAGTGGGTGATTTTGCTTGTGAGGGGACTGTGGCATCATTCAGAGCAATTCAGCCGTCTGATCAGCCAATATCTGTTCAACCAGGAGTCGGCTTTTATTTTTCGTGCGGTGCCCTTGCGTGCCCGGCTCCCCCCTGCCCCCCACTCTCCCCTCACTACATCCCCTCTCTCATTGGCAGCCACACTGATGAATGTTTTTTTTTTTATCTCAACTGCTATTTAAATTGACTTTCTGATACCCTGAAATGAGGCATTTTGCGGCGTGGGTAAAATATTACCGACTGCATAAAGAACACGTAGCATCTTATTTTAGTGGAATGCATTATTATGTCAGATTTGTCCTTTCCTCTCTCTGTCTCATATCGTGAATTTCATTTTAAATGAAACATTATGTCCTTCGCACATTGCATTTGAGGCTCTTTACAATAAATCATAACACTATGTCAGCAGAGTGAATGTTATCACAAGCGACAAAAGTGCTGCAGTAACCTTGTTGCATAATTGTATTTGTTTCAATTGAAACTACGTGCAATCTCCTTCCCATTTGATGTTTGTATTCTGCCTCATTTTGGTCAGACAGCATCCTTACGTAGCCTTGTGGGAGTTGCAGAAATCTCTCCGGATCTATCGGACTGTCAGGATGGCTGCCTTCCTTGACTTCATTCAGCTGAACCCAAAGAGTTTTTTCAGTCCAATGTAGCTGTGAATTCTGGCTAGCTCACACCAAAACTGCTTCTTTTATTGATACAGATCTAGCGTTAGGATCAGTAACAGGCTACAAACCAAAAAAAAAGTCACTCTGAAGCTAAGTGTCTGGGGTAAAAATGGATTTCTATTTAGAATTGTTCATAATTTCATCCAACTTGTTAAAAAAGTATATTTCCATTTGTGGAAAGGTAACACATACAGCATGATGCTGTCGCCACACTTTTACTACTCTGGGTGTGATGTTCTTCTGGTAATATGCTGTGTTCTTGCGCCAAACATGCCATTTGAATTTGAGATCAGAGGCGCTAGTTTTGTTCAAGAGTAACAAATTCTTAAGCAATCTAGTGAGATTGTAGGCAGGCCTGAGGCTTTCTTCGAATAAGAAAATACATGAATCCTTTAAGTCCAGCTGTATGTCCACAACAAAGGGGGTCGCTGTCACATGGACAACGCAACCAGTATTCATCCAAAATTGTCCACAACGTCTTCAGACGTTTGGCAGCCTCAATGACCAGTTTCAGTTTGATCTGGTTTTTTTTTATCAATCTCACAGACATGTCACATTTTAGAAATATCCCTCTGGCTCCACGTTTTCTTCAAATACCGATGAGTTTCTTTACTGTGCTGCAGTATGAAAATAGACTAAAACACTGTAAATTCTTTGATTCTTCTCCTGACAACTTTCTGCAAAGTGATTCTATCCTTCCATCCACCTACCATTTTTTCTATCCACCTTTTTTCTTTCTAATATCTTCCTTCACACGTAGGGGGAAAAATAAAAGCTGAGCTTTCCTTTATGCAAGTAGCAGTGGCAGGTTTACTGTGAGGATACATTAATGAGCAGAGCAGAGGACACGATTATTTATATTCATCATCCAACTTTAGGAGAGGGATTTGGAGGAAATGAGAACCGGGCAGTGATTCAATGACGAGGGCTTTTGTTCCCTGGGTAATCGATAGTACTTTCTGTTCAATCCCGTAAGCCATCGCTCATGTCAGACAGACTTCAGATGCAAAGGAAATAGATAATTATTGCTAATCAGACAAAAAGGGAGTGGCATGATAAACACCTGCAGTCCAGCCATCGGCATGGAGGACACAAACGGCATTCTTGCTTCGAACAAACACGTCTCCGAGGAGTTTGAGATCAATACCAGTTGAAAAGGCTAAACAAATTAAAACAGAAAATCTGTAGCACAAGACGGAAAAAAGGCTTTCTTATTTCATGCATTTTCAATTAGTGAGACGTTCCTCAGACGGGCTGAGTCACAAATATACATCTGAAGTAGTTAAGTGAGTAGGAATTACAAAAACAAGCAACAGATCAAAAAACATTTCCAAGTTTTTTTTTTTAGTCCTATTTTTGCAAGTTTAAAACATACACAAAAAAAAAATAGATGTTTTGTTGATAAATTTCATTTTAGCTGTGGCGGTGTTTAAGATGAGCATAGAAAAAAATGTGTCGTTTTAAAAAGTAGTGAATGGTAAAGGATTCTATACAATGGTTTATGCAGAGTATTTATGTGAAAATGATCTGTGGTTCTGGGAACCTTTGCTGTGCATTTTCCCTCCTTTAATTTCTGCCTTTGTTGTGAATAATCTCCCCCGAATAAAGGCCATCAGCACTTCTAAATCGTAAGATGTAATGTGCTCTATGCAAAAAAACTGACCTGATTAACACCAGCCAGAACATCCAGAAAAGTTTGAAAACAACTTTTCATTCCTAATACCTTATCCAGGGATTTTTTTGTTAAAATAATCACATTACAAATGAAACTTCCAGTCTTTTAACTGCAGGTAAGTTATTTGCTCTAACCGCTAATTTTTTACCATTGCTTTAATTAAGTAAAAATATTTTTTTCTCTCTTTTTTTTTTTTTTACACATTTATTGCACACATATGTGCAATATTTTATGTTTATGAAATTAGTCCATTGTCAAATGTAGGATAAAGGATTTTCAGTTCCAGAATAAGAAATCACCTGAAAAGTGTGGTTTGCATTTTCATCCAGCTTCTTTGATTCTCAGACCACCAAATAAAATCCACTGCAACCAACTGTGTCCAAAGTTCATAGAACTATCAAGTACTGTGACTTTAACCTGTCTTTTTTTATTATTTATTTAGACAAAACCGTTGCTGTACAAACATATTAATCACTTATAATTAGCAACATCTAAAATGCATAAAGATGAACTTTATTATTTTGTGTTGCAAAAAAAAAAAGAAGAGAAATTGGAAATGCTGTCAACAACACTCCACACCAAACAGAACCAAGAGTAACTGGTGATGATGACACACATGAGCCTGAAAACACACAACCTCAATTTTAATGCACAGTGCAAAAACAGTTTCATTATTCCCTGTGATCCATAGAGGCATGCAGTGCAGTCAGCGCATGGATCTAATTCTCACAATTCACTTGCTTTGGAACTCTAATGCAGATTGGTGAAATTGCTACAAGGCTTTTAACAATCCCCTCCAGATGCTAATTAAGTCTCATCAGGTGCATAAGTAGCGCCACCTGGTTTTTAAACAATTAAATGTCAGGTGACTGGTGGGTGTTTTATATTGTATGTGTTGTTTTATGCACATTGGCAGGATTTGTTTGGTTCCATATTGCTGTTTATAGTTTAGGACATTAAAACAGTCACACCTCTGCAGTTTTTTTTGCAATATTTTTAACATCTATGGAAATTCCTTCCTTGTATTTTTATAAATGTTCAATAAGGTACTAAGTAATTCAAAATATATTACATGTTACTTTTTTCCTTTTTTAAAATAGTAAAAGGAAATTTAGCTTGTGGCATTATTTTATGAATTTTTTTTCCCCCTTCCACTCAATCCACATCGAACTGAGGCCAAAACAGGCATGCGGCAAATTGTGATTGTAGGTAGCATTACACCCCCAAGTTTCATGTATTTGTATGCATATATTCTGACTCTTCCGTTAACTCGCATTTCTGAAACTCTGTAAAACCGCCTTGTTTTAAAATATGCTCTCTCCAGTGAGTCACTCAGACAAACACCACTCAAGCGACACTCAAAAGCGTAGCCTTTGCCAGCAGAAGATTATTGTTGCTTTAGAGAACAGCCCCAGTAGAGCCACTGATTTTGAGGAACAGACAAGAGGTAATTACCCACATTTGGGGAGTGATACACTGTAATACTGAGTAATGGGGGACTTCCATGTTCACAGAAAATAAAAGTCAATGGTTATTATATCTAAAGTGATTAATTGGGAATGTATATGTCACATACCTTGCATAACTGTGGGTAATGAGCCCAGGAATATAACCATGCGATTAAGCTGGAATTTGCACCTAATGCTCCCTTATGGTTTCAAACGCTTGTGTTCAGATGTAGCTTGTAGGTTGTTACAGTGCATGGGTACAATTCATTTATTTATTTTTTTTTTGTATGTGTTAACAAAGACAGGACTACCAAATCAGAAGTGCAATATAACAGCAAAAACAGCACCACTCGCAGCGATAAATCATTACACAGAAAATAAAACATAAACAACCAGTGGATTATTTGTTTAAAATTGTGATCTGGTGCCTTTGCCTGGCCATGAATTTATATCGATTATTTGAAATAGCATGATAAATTGAAGGAAAATGGCACAACATGGCTGATAGAGCAGGTGCTCAACGTAATCGTCCCCAGTTCTATTTCCGGCCATTTACCGCATGTCTTCCCCTTCAGTCTGTCCTGCAGACTGTCCTTCTTGCTGTCCCGTTTCTAATGAACAAAGTCCAGTGGAGCCACAAAAACTTGAAGAAAATTAAATAAGTTTCATTCCAAGTCCAGCTTAGTGTGTGTTAGATGCACAAGAAGCTAAAAGCATATCTGTGACCCGGCAACTCCTTGTTATGACAAATTGATTGCACGATCTGTTTAGATAACTAATAAATCATTATTTTCTGTATTTTATACAAAAACGGGTCAAGCTTGAAAGTTCTGGTAGTTTTTGCATTTACGATGCTTTTTAAATACATTTTTCCTCATTCAGATTTCTTCTGTTTTTGCTCATTTGCCACATTAATACGTTTCAGATCGTCAATAAAATTTTAAATATCAGACAATCATGCGCAGTTCAAATGAAATTGAGGGTTCAAATGATGATTTCACTTATTAAAGCAATAAAGATATTCAAATCAAGCTGACCCAATATGGATAAAGTAATTGTCCTCAAATCCTAATAAGGGCTTGCACCACCATTGGCAGCAACAACTGGCGTTACGCGGTGCCAACAACTGGCAACGAGCCTGTACAATTATTGGGGATTTTTTTTTTGTCTATTCTTGTTTGCAAAACAGTTTTAAATTAGATTTGAATGCGGGGCTTTAGGGCATAAACAGACTGTTTAAGGTCGTGTCACAGCGTCTCAGTTGTTTTTAATCTAGAGTTTAACTAAGCAACCTAAAAACCCACTTTTGTTGTTTGTTTTTTTTGTTTTGTTTTTTTGGAGTTATTTAGAGGTGGAGATGCTGCTGTGTTTCAGATCATTTTCCTGCTACTCTTGACTTGATGTCCACACATATTGCTCTAGGGTTTTCTGGTGCAGAGCAGAATGTTTGGTTTATTCTGGCACCATGTTGTGAAACAGGATCTAAATTCACAGACGCATCAGACAGACTGTGAATTTTAGATAAAGCAAGAATATATCACATGCTTACGTTCTCACTTAGGACATAGGTTGGACCTCAGAATATTACTTGTGCAAAATCTAAGGGGGGCAAATACTGTTTTCACAACAATGAACATACAACCCAGACAAGGCAGTAACCCTTAACGTTTTGGGATTTGCCTCACCACATCCAAGTAAGCTGCAGATGCTTTCGATTTACTTAAATGTACACAAACCACTGATGAAAAATACCAGCTGTGTTGCCGAGTGCTTCCTTAGAAAAGATCCCTGGGTTACCCAGAAAAGTTCTCAGCCTTTTGTCGTCTGATTTTCAACTAGTTTTCTTTCGCCTCTCGAAGAGATTAGAAGCCTGCTGACTTTGCCGCTGCCGACAGTCTGCCAGGAACAGACCAAGCCGCACTCACAAGTGATAGATCCCTGCATAACTTTTGGTGAATAGTGGATGAGCTCCCAATCAATCAGAGGATTTAGGCTTCTCTTCACCTCAATTAAATCAGCTCAGTCTGATTAAATCATTGCTGCCTTGCATAAACACGAGTGCCACTGAGGCTCCATCACCGGCTGCCATGGCAACAGTTTGAGGGTGAAGGCTGCATGGACAAACTGTTAACTTTTAAATATTGCACTAGATAACCTGCGTGTGTACTTTACATAACAGAGAGCCCATCTATCAGACCATCAATATTTATACACATTTGTCTGGGGTGTTTTAAACAGCGGTTTCAGGTTTTCGCCATCGAGCCTCATAACTGCCTAAAAAAAATAAAAATAAAAAAAAAAACGGCGCAGAGTGAAAACTGGATAAAACAGGAACAGTCGCTCCAGCAGTTTGGCAGTATTTTAAATATTTAAAACAAAAAATCTAATTAATAATTATAGATATCCACTGACGAATGTATCGCGATAAATTCTTATATTGTGATACGTTTTCCCAGCCGTATCGTCCAGCCAAACTGCAGACGTGTTTCTGATGAAGAGATGACAATAAAGAACAATATAAAGCTCAAAAAGTTGATGTAAAATAATAACCCCAGCACCCGGTCTCCACTTCCAAATGAGATGTAAGTGATGTAAGTGATGTAAGTGATTTGGAAAATTTGCCAGGTGTTTGGAAATTAAATCAAAATGAGTGAAGATCAGTATCAGAAGCGCAAAGCTTTGAGAAAAAAAACAAAAAAACATCTGAAAACAGCCGGTTAATTGTTTCTAATGAGGGGAGACAAGCTTTCTCATCAGCAAATATTTGAACAAAGTCTAATTTACTTGCAAGTAAGGTACTTTAAAGGAAAACAGGCAGAATATTTATCCATCTCTCACCCATTTACTACAATATATTTTCTCTATTTCCTCACTTCCTTATGCGATAGGTCTTTTTTGATTTTGAATGTCTCCAGAAGGCAATGCCACAAGAAATACTTTAACGTGTGCCGGGCTGCAGGTACCCTTTGCAGCAGCTGTGCTTGAATACGAGTGTCAAGAAGCCAAGGGATGTTTAGAAAGGGTCTCCTCTTTCTCTCATGAGTTTAGCATAAGGATAACCATATTCTGCTGCGCTCCTTTCTGCTACAGGCAAAGTTCATTAAAATTCTGTCCTTTTCTTCACATTTGTCCTGTTTTCTTTGAGCCCTGCTCCCGCTTCAGGCTCAGCAGGTCGAGTTGTTCTACCGATAGGAAGAAAGATCAACATTACAGGCTTTTCAGCAGATGGCTCCGTGGTCTTGAGACGCTCGGTGCTCCCGTCGGTATGAAGCGTCGCCTCGCCAAGGCGGCCGCAGTCGCTGTCCAGCATATTCAAGTGGCAATCAAAGACACTGAACGCAGGACAAAAGCAACCGTTTTGTTTGTCAGTTACACTTTCTGGCAGCCACGCTTAAAGTTGCTAAAGGGACGGAAATCCATAATCCATCTGCAGCAAGTGTTAGGCAGACATTCAGGATAAAACGGGGGGGTGGGGGGGGGGATATGTGGCAAGACTTAAGAGTTTCTCTAAGTGTAGACACAAAAACACGCTAGCGACTCTCTACCGGCATTCATTTATGATGTGACGGATTTAAACTGAAGCAAAAAAAAATTATTAAAAAAAGATAGAGAGGAGGCAATTCACAATCTTTACAAAAATGAAACATCTTCATGTCGGAGGAAAAAGAAGGAGCAATTTTGACATCCCGGCTGGTGTAAGCAACATGTTGGTTTAACTGTCAAGAGGAATCAAAAAAATAAATAAAAGATAAAAGGTGAGTGCAATTCCGCCTAACAATTTCTTTTTTGCACTGTCTGAAACACTCCAATTCTGGCCGACCCTCTTTGTCAATAACTGTTGAGAAAATCATCTGCACAGTACTGTCCACTGTTTGGGCAAAGGTTGCTAGTTCTGGAACTGACCAAGCTAAAGAGTTCCTTGTTTTCCCTGGCAAGCCAGTAAAATGACCGATTATTAAATATGAGCAAGCCCAAGAGAAACTTAAGAAAAAAATAATAATACAAAAAACACTCACTCAATCACAGAATGGCATTTTGTGTGATGCTAGACGCTGTGTTGTCACTCAGAATTATCTCACAAAGCTTGTGAAGACGCACAGTGGAGGGATTTCAGTGCAAAAATGCAAATTAAAAATAAATAAATAAATAAATAAATAAAAACAGCCGGAGCAGAGAGAGGGAAAACTAGAGCCGTTTCCAAAGCATCTGCCACTTTGGTGTAATCTTTAAAGTGACTCCGCACATGCACAACTATGAAAAAGGCAAGAGAAAATGAGATCATTATTAGCAATGCCACTGTAACAGATGTGTGTATACATTATGTAGAGAAAAACCATAAACAAGCGCTGCACAAAGTAGATAACCATGCTGTCGCGAAGCTGTTCGTAGGCAGTTAGGATGCTAATCTGTGCAGCGTGGTCTTCAGAGACACCAAAGAAGACTGGGAAAATAACTGTAACCGTAAAAAAAGACAAACATTTCTAACTGTACATTTATTAATGTTTACTATCTGTCACGGCATATAATTATTAATTTTAGAGTTATATGCACAGACTGACAAATTCAAACTGGCACATCAGTGACTTAGCAGTGCATTTCTAATAATGTTTGACAAATTATGCCAGACCACCATGCTTTGTCGCAGCCTCTTTCAGCACAGCGCTTCTCATCCGTCTAGAAGAAAAAAAAAAAAAAAGAAAACGACGCCCCAAGATGAAGTTGTTCTCTGTGATCACGCATTCTGGGCATTAAAAACCCAGAGACTTCAGGGTTAATGGGATTGCTCCTGTTTTGCTTCTGGCTGAGGTCTGAGTGATGGCCGGAGGGAATCTGAGAAGATGGCCAAAACCGGCTTAGCGGAGACAAGAAGAAGTCAAGCCAATTTTCACTTTGTTGGTTCTCCAGCTTTGCCAAGGCATCCAATTCCATCAGGCGTTTGCTGCTGGGGCAGCTGATGAAAAGGGGCTCAAAGTCTAGTAGCTTGGACAGATTATTCTCTTATCTTCTAATGGCTCAGAGAGAAGATTTTTTTTTTTTTGGAAGTAATGATATCAGAATAACCATCATATGAACTGCAGCCAAAATGCAGGAGTACAGGGAGGAACAACAAGGATGAGCAAAACACATTACAGACTATTACATCTACCAGCTGGAGGGTGGTTATAAACTTATATATTGTATCTTTCAACAACATTCACTAAAATAATTTAAAGCATATTCAGTGCATCATAAAGAATAGTAACATTTCTTAAAATGAATCTGATATAGAACAAAGCATTAAAATATGTCTTCAGTGGAGATTTAAAATGTTCCAGTGTTTGTGCACATCTAATATTTAGAGGAAGATTATTCCAGTGTCTGGAGTCTGGCCTAAAAAAAGTCTGTCTCCTCAAGGTTTGAGTTAAAATCTTAGAATGAATAAATAAGTAACTTTTTAGTGAAGTCCCCAACAGAGGAAAAAACTTTAAAATTATCCGAAAAACTGTCATTTGTGCAGATCACACTTTTTAATTTTATTTTATTTTTTCCAGTCTGCAGTTTTTGGAGGTGATTGAGCAGACATGGTGTATTGATACATCCAGCCACCTTAGTTAAAGGTTAAAGGTTATTATTATAAGTAGTTGTTAGCCTCTACTTTTCTACCTGCCCCCTGTGAAATGACAGCAGTCTACAACAGTTGGGATAAAGCAAGCTATTACTGATAAGGCCTTCAATTCAATTCAAAAACTCTCTCCTTAAAAGCTTAACCTGTGGTTTTAAATCATATTACTGAGACAGAAGTGTTTTAGTTTTTACAAAATGACTGCTTTTCACTATTGGAAATTTTTCTAAGTAGTTTAATTTGTCCTTCATTAAAGAAGATAAAAAAAAGTCTAAGTGGCCTGGTGACTGGCTGTTTGCAGCAACAAGTAGAGAAGTGGCAGCTCTATATTCTCCATACATACTAGAAAGTGTCAGTCAAAAACTGAAACCAACATTAAACCGCTATGTTTTGTTCTGGAAACCGGCCTATGCTCAGTCTCAATGCTACAATGACAACATGCTGGGTTGACAAAGTGTTCAAATTACAAAAATCCACATAAAGTCATTTTTAAGGCCTCTACATTTCTTGCAACTTCAGGAATCGATGACGCAGGAAAAACTGCAAAAACCCAGATTCACCAAACGCCTTGCCACCACACCGCAGCAAAGATCAAATCAAGTTCCACATTTCAAGACAGGCATTTTTTTTTTCATTACTCTAAATTATATTCCTCCACTGAGCTTAAAGACATCAATCGAATTTTATGGATTTGTTGATATGTTTTGGTGTTTTGCTTTCTGGCTCACCGGGGGCTCTGTAGAAACCAGGGTCTTCCTCATTAAGAGGCAGCAGGTAGACTTCACCTTCCTTCCACAGCAGGGGGTAAGTCAGGCCTCCGGAGAACTCTCCCCACCAGCCGTCCTGATCTGTGACCAGAGGGAGTTTAGAAATTCAAAATATTCTTCTCCGTTTCAGCGATGATGACATCATTAACAATTACAGCTGGAGAGGTGATGCTTCTGTACATATAACTTGAAATTTAAAAGTTTTGGATATTAAATCGGTTCATCGTTTTTATATGAGTCACTTACACACCAAAACATCAAGACACTCGAGCAACAAGCCAGCTGAATTAAACATTCATTTATAGCAAAGAGCATACCACAATAGAAATGTATGCATCAAGCTGGATGTATGCAGAAATAATTCACCTACGTATGCAGGTTGATTAGCTTCGACATACCTTCAATGAAGTCTGAGGTGATGTCAGTGGCTCTGTAGTGATTGGACGAGTAGCAGGCGAATGAGTGGCCAAAGCAGAAACATGGCTGGCAGCCTGCTGGGTGCTCTCTTTGCATGTTGAAAAATCCTGGCTTGCATCTGTGGGTTTCATACACAAAGGCACACGCAGCCATAGTCAAAATAAAACCCAAGATAACCCACCATCTGCCGTCGACCAGTTTAATGCATCCCACATTCTCACTGTCTCTTAAGGTTCAGCCGCAGAGACGTCGGCTGATGCGCGCCGCGGGGCCGAGGAGGAAAAGGAATAAGTGAGTTCAGCCGCCAGGTCCGTGAGCTCTGACCTGTACACAGCTACTGGCATATGGGTGGGACAGGAACACTGCTAAAAATCACCCCTTGCACTAGTCACATTACACAGGAGAGGGACTCGTTCAATGAGCTGTGAAATTCAGTGGAAAAAAGAAAAAAAAAAAGAAAAGAAAGTCAAACAGGGACCACGGTATGATTCAGTGGTCCAGGAGTGGGAGACGTGGAGCCGTGTGTGTTTCCAGTGAAACAGTGAGTGTATCAGTTTGATCGTGTGTCCTGGAGGAAAATATAAAAGAAGGAAACGGTTGAGTACGCTGTGGTAGTCGAGGAAATAGGCAACAGCAAACTAAATGGGTTAAAACTTTTGCCTTCTCTATCTTTACTTTTTTTTCATTTTGCTGCATATGTTTAAAGTGGCGACCTACCTTCTGAGGATAATCTGTGCCATTCATGTTGGGGAACATTACTTCCCATTATTACAAAAGATGTTTTTTTTTACAGTTGAAAGCAAAAAAAAAAAAAAAAAATCATGAGTTGTTCTTATTATCAGGGACTTAAATAGTTACCCTAGCAACCACAAGGTACATACGCACATAGGTGACATAAGCAACAAACTTCTCACCCACCTATTGCAGCTCTGGCCCTCCACGCTTGGCTTACAGTAGCAATGCCCATCCAGGGGGGAACACTGATCCAGACTCCCGCTGGGCTCGCACTCACACGGCCTACAGACAAGTGATGTCAAACGGAATATTTTTAATCTGCTTGTGAATACATATTTACATAGGAGAACACATATTTCAAAGAATAAAGCGTCACATCGGAAAGATATAAAAAAAAAAAAAAACGGCTTTAGTGATTAACCTTCACCGTCATCATATGGAGAAAATACAGATCTGTGTTTACCAGAGTCTCATTTCAAGAGGGAGTCAACGTCGTGGTTATTGCTGCCATTGACGTTTCTTTATCTTTTACATAGATAGAAACCCCTGGATTAAAGCCTCTGTGTTTAGATGTGTCTGTTCAACACATGAAGTCATTCACAGAGCTACTGCTGTCGTTAACGTAGGGCGCTCCGTTTCTAATGCAAAGGACTCCCTGTATTTAACCGTGTCTTGTTAAGAGATAAAACTAATGATGGCTGTCTTGCAGCCATTAACTATATATTATATGTTCTGTAAACCAGAAAGAACTCCTGGTTGAGTGTTTTTTATATTTGCTTCAGCCGAGTCTTTTTCCTGCACCGATTCAAGAGATCATTGTTTAAGTTTCTAAAAGAAGAAAGAGACCAGGTAAAATCTGCATCCGTGGAGTTCATGGAACGAAACCACTGCAGATAGCATTTTATTCCCCACACCCCCCAAGAAGCATCTTGTTGAACCCCATGCATGTTGTTTGCAGGCTCTCCCCATGCAGCTCTCTAGGTACTCAATCCAACTTTTGCCTACAGTCCAAAAACATCCACGTTAGGTTAACTTGTCTTCCTAAATTGCACTTGGGAGCGAGTGTATCTGTGCATGGTTGTTTATCCTGTGTCCCTAAGTGTTACCCTGTGATAAACCTGGCAACCTGTCTACGATTTGCTGACACCAATGACCCCCTTACGCAGCAGTTTGGTAAGACAACATCACACCAATGGTCAAACACAGTGGTGGTGCGATGGACTGAGGTTTGATTTGTTGCTTCATGACCTGGATGACTTGCTCTGATTGATGGAGTGATGTTCCCTGGAAGGAGAACATCTGGCCGTAAGTTTGTGACCTTAAGTGCAAGCACACTTGGGTTATTTGGCAGAACAGTGATCCAAAGCAGACCAACAAGCCTACGTGTGAAAGCAGCACTGACTAAAATCTGACTGCAGGATGGCTGTGGCATAAACTTAATTGGACCGCTCACGATCAAAAACCCTTCAACCTGAAAGATTCAAGGGTGATAAAAAGAAAGAACAGAATGTAAGAAAGGAAGTATTTTTTTCTTAGCACTGTAATCGAATAGAAGATGGACCAGTTTGAAATGTAAAGTGCCTTTTGATAATATTTATTGTGAATTGGTGTTATAAAAATAAGTTGAAAGGAATTACATTTAAAGGGACATAGCACATAGTGTTATTTTATAGCATAGTAAAGCAACTATGTTAACTTCAATTGTCTTTATAATTGTCTCTTTAAAATCACTCTCTTTCTGAAACTCCGCCTTCAGGAAGTCATCCATTAACCCTTTAACAATGTTTTATCAGCGTTACCCTGAGAAGTAGCTCCTATAATGAGCTGAGCAGATGCACAGTTCAATCAGGTGTTTGCTAATTGCTGCTGGCTAGTCTGAAGGAGCTGAGTTGGTGGAGTTGCAGGGGAGTGCTGCTCTGTGACATGGAAGCTCGGATGCAGCTTCTCGTAGGAGCTGCACCTTCAAGGCGCTACTAGGTCCACTCAGGCGTTTTGCACAGCTGAATGGTTGCCATGAGAGATTAAAGGATTTTTCAAACATGCATGAAAAAAAAAATCAAAGCAATACTCCAAGTATGTGTTTGATGAAGGAATAACATTATAACAAGATGTAAATCTCAGAAAATGTCAATTTTACATGATACTTTCCCTTTAATAAAATATACTGGAGTAGTAAGTATGTGTAGTGTCTGCATACTGTACATTTGGGGATATTTTAGTTATAATAAAGCAACAGCAACATGCAAAAATAATTATCGTCTATGTTCATTTAAAGGACTGAGATTTCTCCTTCAGAATTTCAACAACATTGATGCAGATATTTAAGTAGGACATTTTATCCAGATACGTCACAGTTACAAAGACGCATTCTGACGAATCACATATGAGATTTCTTTACACAACAAACAAGATGGAAGAGACAAGCTGTTGAATGAGACATAAAGACTCTCTCGAGTAACTGATAAAACTCAAGAGAGGAAGCGTGCGAGTCGACAGTCGCTTGAAATTTGTCCAAATGTGTTTGATTGTGTTCATTGATTGATTCCTTGTGTTTGAGACTGTAACATAGAATCTATTTCAATGAGGTGCCATTATAAATAATTCAATTATCCCAAGGCAAGCTGCCTATACTTGTTTCTGCTCTAGTGGTCCGGGTAATTCACACCTCAGCTAAACAGCCAGAGTTTGCTGCATGAATGACAGTACGCAGTGTGTGTGCGTGAACGCATGCTGCCATAAGCTTATGGACAGTATTCTGACGGACCATCTCTGCTTTAATGAACACTCTCTCTTATCTATGACAAATTTGTGGAAACAAAGTCGGAGAATAAAATTGGTCACAAAGTGTGTAACATAATTTAAAGAATATGTTGTTTCTTTTAATACACAATATATAGTTATAATTTTTTTTTAATTTTTTATACCAATTCTTGTTTGGTTGTGTAAGTTTTGTTATTGCATTTAAAAAAAATAAAAAAAAATAAACAAGAATGAACAAGGCCGACACACTACCAGGTTTCAAAGAAGATCATAAATTCAAAGCTGTAATCCAGTATTTTGCTGAGCTCATAATTAAAACCAAGTAAAAAAATCTGCTTGAATTTATAATGCATTTACTGCCAACCATAAATGCAATATTGTGAAACAAATGTTTTATTTTATCTTACGTAGTATTATTACAGCAACTTTGGGTAACCTGCTTTTGAACCCCTAGTCTACCGTCTGTTATCATGATATCCAGAGTACGGTGGTAGAAATAATAGTCGATTTAAGCAATCATTGATATGCAATTCAACACTATAATAACTTAGTATTCATCAGGCACCTACAGTGTATGCAAGGATAGACTTCTCAGGAATTTAAATACGGCAAAAATACTCCTCTGGCACACATGTACATTAACATGCAGGGTCGTGCGCACGGTTATTTAGTATGAGCTCTTCAAGGTCAGACAAAGTTGAAATGCTCCTTTTATCATGAAAAACGCATACAGCGGGTCAATGCATCTTCAAGATGCAAGAAAGGTGTGCAGAGAAACTCTAAAATTGGCTTTTAGTGTGCAGAGTCTGAGGTCTAAATGTGGCTCATACCTCAGGAATGAAAGCAACTCTGCCTGTCTTGAAATCAATTGAAACCCTCTGAGCTCATTCTTGTGGCATGCTGGAATTATCAATAACAGAGGCGAGTTCAAACGCAGAGAAACAATATGCGATATGTCAGAGAATGCAGTGCTTGTATAGAGTTTTACCGAAGCGACACTGAAAATGTCTGAAGATATCCGTCAGTCTAAGGTCATGTCAATGGATAGTTTACAAAAATGGGAACTCACTATCACTTTAACATGTTTTGGTGAAATTCTGAATTTATGTGAAACACAAAAACAGATCAGAAACAAGTCAACAGGCACCTGTAATTAAACGTTCAGAAAATTAAAAGTTTGCTGAAGGATCTTTAGCCTTGCACCGTTTGCCCTGTGTCACATCCTTACCCTATTAAGGATGATGAAGGTTGAGAATGTCAGTGTTCACAAGAGCTGCTGTTTGAGAATTTATATAATCACTAACACTGTGTAGACATTGGCATTTTTTAAAACAATAAAGAAAAAAAATAACTATTTAGTATTGTTTGTTTCTATAACCAAGCAAGTTTACACTAATGTTTTAATTAAGGGCATGCAAAAGTGTATGCAAAAGATGATGAAAGGATTTCAAACCATGGTTTGTTACAGTCAGTGCCAACCAACATGGTGCTTAAATAGTCTATCAATTTATAGAGTTAGATTTGTTTAGCAATTATTCAACCCAAAAAAACAATACCACGTCAAACAAAAAAGCAGTATTCAATCAAAAAATAAATAAATAAATAAATAATGTCAAACAAAAACAGAGTTGTGATCAAAACTTTTGGATTTTCAAAAAAGAAATGTTTCAAACAAAAACATATTTCAATCAAATTGTAAAAATTATTTTTTTAAACACAGCTAAATGCTACCAGTCGATCAGGAACACAGCAGATCCTCACACCCTCAGCATAAATATAGCTGTGGACAAGATCACTGATGCCTATTGTTCTTGCAAGGCTGGGTAAGTCGGGCATTCATGGTTTTGAGGGTGATTTCTGTTGGCAAATGTTTGAATGTGCCTAGGCCTGATGCACGGTACTCGGTGGCTAACACGATTAGCGTGGCTAACATGATTAGCGTGGCTACCATGATTAGCGTGGCTAACACGATTACAGTTTAGTAAAAATCTTTTCAGGTAAAATAAAATCTTTAATGTATGTCAGATACGGTACACATTGCATATTGATCTGTTCAGCTAACGTAA
>CAEGAF010012714.1:0-56725 GCA_903067075.1 Micropoecilia bifurca
AAATCCCTAGGAGGAGTTCGATCAAATGCAACGTCTATAAACGGCCAAAATGGGGTCAAAATCGGATTTTCAATCCAAGATGGCCGACTTCCTGTCATACTTGCACTATGACATTAATTGTAAATTCTGACTGTCTTGGGGAGCTCTACAAACGTACCGAATTTCATGTCTCTATGATAAAGTAATAGGAATGGGTCTTTTGAAAATTTCTAGGGGGCGCCCTTGAGCCGTTTCTTTTGCGATTTTTGGGATTACCTTAAAATACGTAAATTTCACGCAGACTTGACGCGACCGCCAAGTTTGGTGAGTTTTTGAATATGATAAAGCCCCCAAAAAGCAAATTCATTTGGCGGAAGAATAATAAGAAGAAACAGTACAATTACAATAGGCCTTCGCAGCGCTTAGCTGCTCGGGCCTAACTAATTGGGGCAATTTACGTAGATAACTATTTTTCATTTTGTTATTTTTTATTGCTTATAGAAAAATCAGAATTAGCTTTACAAAACTCAGTGATCTAAAATCGGTCTCTCTTTATCATCACATGCACACACACTCACAACAAGTGAGATCCCTCATGTTTAACACCTCTCCTCCTCTGCCACGCTCATCTAATTATTAACCAACCCAGCTGCCGGGTGAACTGTTGACCGCTGTCAGTCTGCCACAACAGGTAAAAAAATTAATATTACTCGTTTCAGTGCTCTAAAAAAAATTGCTGCTCCCTTCTCCCCAGATTCAGCTCAGTCTGAAGTGACTGCATTTAAACATTAGGCTGCTCCTTTGTCTTCATGCCTCTGCTTTCACATCTGCACCAACTGATATTTTAATAGCTTGTGTGGGGTGTGGCTTATAGCTGCACACTTGCATATACCAGTTAAGCATTGGGGGATGGTAGGTGGATTACGATATCTATACATCAGGACTTCTTCTCTAAACGTCTGAAGCAGCAGTATCTCACATGTAAATGCAGCCTTTGTTTGCTCCTCCCATGTCTGTGCTGACGATTAAGCCTGGTTTATGGTTATGGCATGTAGTAAAAGTTGAACTTTGAGCTCCCATCTTGGTAGCCAAAGAAGAAATTGTACAAAGATGAAACACATGGCAGAATATTTGTGTCCAATGGATTTAAAAGCAAAATTTCTCCTTACCATCATATAACTATCCTTGTCAACTCTGTGCTGTACTGTGTAATAAATAATTCATCAATGGAGCAAATGATGGCTATAAATGATTTATTATTATTACAAACATGGAATGATTGCAGCTCTATACTGGCGTGCTGGAGCACAGCAGCAGCAAGCAGCCAACCAGAGGCATGTGTCACATGCTAATTTGAGCTCATGTACTGCTGCGGCGACTCAGGCAGGAATTAACAGAATAATGATCAAAGGTCTACTTAGAGTATTATTCTTTCATAAGTTGTGCGTTTCGGCGGTTTAATAAAAGAACGAAGGCCATTTACATACCCGATCTTGGTCTTCTGCTTGGGCTTTGAGGAGGGCACGATGCAGGCCTTCCTGGAGGCTTTCTCTTTGGTCCGGTTCTTCCCGTTTCCCTTGTGCTCGCGCTCACGGTGGCTCTTGTACTGAGAAGAAGAGCTGGGGAAGCTCTCCGGACTCATAACTCGTGGGATGTTCTTCTCTCCTCGCTGTCGGGCCTTGGCGATAGCTTCTGATATTATCCTATTGGCCTTCTCCTGCTTCTCATGCGGATTTGACTCCATCTGATGGTGTGTCCTCCGTGGCACCCTCTTCTCCGATGAGGAGCTGGATGAGGATGAAGACGAAGAAGAAGAGGAAGAGGAGGAGGAAGAGCTGCTCTTCACTGGGGGACTGAGGACCCGCACCTGGCTACTGGGACCATTGGGGTTTTTTCGAGGCTAAGGGGAGAGAAGAACAGCGGTAGAAGTTTATTATTCCAAAGTTTCATACCTTTCTTGTACACATTTCATAAATAGAACAGACATGATAAAAATAGCACTTTCTTGATTATCCAAACTAATATTAGAGATACGACTGCACCAGGACCTCTGAATAAAATCAAGTTACCTTTAAGTGACTTTCGGCTGACCAAACTTGTTTATTGTAGTTGTAAAACCATATTTCCTCACAGCAAATTAGTAGCAAATTATGCAAAATGACTTTTAATTGTGTTTTTTCAAAGCAGGTACAAATCAACCCTATTGTAGTTTCCAACCTGGCCATGGTTTCATACAAAGTGTAATACCAGAGAAGGCACCAAAGACCCTAAAACAGAAAAAGCTAAAGATGGTAATAGTAATGGTGATAGCAGTAGCATAACTGTTTTTAATAATCGAGAACGGTTTCTTGTAGGTCAATCAGGCCCAACAAAGGTTTTTCCGGTGAACAGTGTCCAGTTCAGAGTGTTTTTTTTTAATGCTGTCCTGGTTCAACTTAATTATATACCTGGATCGATACAAGGTCTCTTGGGAATTAGAAGACATGCTGTGAAGGTCATTCTGCCATTTGAATCAGCCGAGTTGGAGCAGAAATGCATCTAGAAACAGGCAGGACACCAGACCCTTATTGACTGATTTTGGATACCATCAACCTAGTTTGATGGATTTTCATCTTTTATGTTTACCATTATTGTTAATTTTCTTCAATAGGTTTAAGAAATGTAATTTAACAACATCACATTGTTACAGATTCTTTTGTTTTGTAGTTACCCCATCCTGCCAAATTTTTCAAGGAGTAAAGAGATAAAAATAAAAGTGAACAGTAATTTTCAAAGTCACCTGGATAAGAGCAATCAGGAAATGTTTTGTTTTATGCTCATTTGGCCTCTTTGTAGAACCATTTGTATTTTTGGTTCAATTAAACCGATTCTTCAGATAGTTTTTTATCCTTCAACAATCTAAAGTGTTTTTCTATAATTTAATCATGTTTAATTTAAGGAAGAGTGATCATTTAAAATCAAGAAATACCTTTTAGCAGGAAAATTTTCATTGCTATTTGAGCAGAGGTAATCTCTCAGTCAGCTGGCCCAAACTGGGATATGAACTTCAATGAGTAAAAGCACATGGAATATTTATCAAATAGTTACTATAATAGTTATATAATTTTGTTTTTAAAGTCATTCATCTCTCTAATTTATCTAAAAATACCTAGCAACCATAAGAACTGAACCAGTATATAGATATGAAAAGGTTTGAATGTGGGTATGAGAAAGGGAAGATAATTGCTCTTGAGGGTATAAAAAGTTGATTCCAAAGGGAAACTTAACCCAGAGCAGTCGGCAGCGCTAATCTTCCACCCTTTATACGAATACATTCACAGTAAACAGTTACATTCCTTTATATATTGCAGTGAGATATTTTAACAATCACACATCATGACTTAAGGGCCAAGAGGAGACTCAAAATCCCAGGGGTTTATGAGGAAGACCAGGAAATTTGACTCAGTCATACACACTTAAAGCAAATGAAATGGTTTGTTTGTGTTTTTGTTTTTTACAAAAAGAAGGTACATGTTGTACAGCTAGTTTGTCACCAAATATGGTACGACAGCATAACTAGGTATGGGAATATGATGAGTCTTATCAAGAAAGCAGAGACCTATTGTAGGTTGTGTCAGACAGCGGAGCCTCTTTCTCCGATGCTGTAGGTGGACCGGACTCACTCTGCCTGTTACTCACTTCAACTCTCACAAACCCCATCTAACTCAAACTTAGTGGAAATGCAGCAGGGAGGGAAAAGATCAGCGTTCCTATGGAGAATCCATTCAGATCAGGTGGACACCAGTTGACATGAAAAGACTGATTTAAATTGTATTCTTTGCTCCTTGTTTTATTCACATGCTCCTTGTAGCAGGTTACACTGTGCCTTGCAGACATAAATAATCCAGCCTCCGTGATACATGATAATATGTGAATAATGAATGCAGTTACTGCAGTTATGCCCCTTTGTGGGCTGTCAGCCCAGCGAAAAAGAAAACCCATAAATGGATGACCTAATCTAAAAATGTGTTGCGTATGGCTACATGGCCCAGGCGCGCCTAGTTGCTATTTTTTATCTCCCCCTCTCCACACTGCTAGCAAAATAAGAGAATTAGCTTAAACCTCAATACCAAAGTGGGGGGAGGGAATGAATGATTAGCAATTCCTTAGGAAGAAAGTAGGAGGGGAAGAAAAAAACACATACAAGAGCTGCATTATGATTTTCACGTGTGCTTCTCTGCTGAGGTTATTAGGAAGAAATGTGCTGGGATCAAGCTGGAATGTTCCCATTCAAGTTAATGGTTAAAAAAACAGAGGGAGGAGTTGAAAGTAATGCATAAGAAGAGAACATGAACACACATGAAGGGAAGGGCGACAAAAAAAATACAAAAACAGGCTTCTATCAGCCAAAGAGAGGGAGAGAGAAAAGATAAAATGCACCAAAACTGAGAGCGCTGCAGCTGTGTAATACATCTATAAATAACTGAAATTACAGCCTGCCAGCACTGCAGTAATTTCAATCTCTCTCACAGCACGCAGTCCCGTGGAAAACCGCGGGGACCGACAGAGCCCACGAAAAGGTAGAGTAAAAGCTCCATTTAGGTTGGACACCTTTCCCTCCTCCATCCATGCCCACCCTTCATTTTTCCACACATGGAGCGAGTCTCTGCTCTGGTGACGGACGGGCTCAACTCGTGGAGGGCAAACACTGACACTACAGAGCAGGACAGCTGGATACTGGGCTGTACAGGCGCAGATCAACAGGAGAATGACAACGTGATGTGTGACATGAGGGGGAATTAGATGAATCCGCTGCGTCTTCATTTTGCCACACAGTAGAAAGAATGAGCGTAAAGAGGAGCACGGGGAAAAAACACAAAAAAATCAGCAATGAGTTCAAGATGGCGGCGGTGCAGCATGAGCCAGTAGCAGAGGAGGTTGTTCAGTTGCTGCCGGGCCCCTCCTCCTCCTCCTCCTCCTCCTCCCTCCCAGCTCTGAGAGCAGCTCACTTACCCTTCCTCTTGGCCTCTTCACTGTAGACATGGTGAGTTTTTTTTCCTTCCTCTTTGCTCCCCCTCTCCAACCGGCTAACAAAAGCCTTGCCCTTTCACCGTGTTCCTCTGTTGCTCACTCACTCCTTCTCTCCCAAACACTCCTCTCTCTCTCTTTTTTGTTTTTTTACACAGTCCGGTTTCTGTCACTCTTCCTTGAGCTGGTGTCCCCCCCTCCCTCCTCCCTTGCTTGTTCCTGGTTTTCCTCCCCTCCTCTCCTCTCCTCCTCCTCCCCTCCTCCTTTCCCGGTCAAGCTCGTCTCCTCGGGCGAGCGGCGCTGGAGCCGTTCCGTCGCCTCCTCCTCCCCCAGCGGGCAGGGCTCAAGAGGAGCGCATGGGGAGCTCTCTCTCTCTCTCTCTCCCTCTCTTCCTCCCTCTCTTCCTCCCTCTGTCGTCTCTTCACGGGGTGATGAGGGAGCAGCGCTGTTGGCGGTAGAGGAGGTGCGTGGCAGTCCAGGAAGCTCTCATTCTGCTGCTGCGTGCCGCTTCGCCGTCGTCCGGCTTCACTCTCACTCTCTCTCTCCACGCGTGTGTGTCAGAGTTGCCTTACCCTGCCTCCTCTCTCCTCCCCCCCCCCCACACCCTGACATTGAGTCCCCCCTTTTTCCTCCTGCCTCTCGTTGAGTGTTGCTCTCGGTGCCTCTCTGGTCCTCTTAATTCTCCTTCTTTTCGCCGTTTCTGCTCTGTCGTCTTCCTTTTTCTCTCCTCGTCTTCTTCAGCAGACAGATGAAGGTAGGTTTCTCCTCTTGTTGCTTACAGAAAAGGCTCTGTTTGACCTTTTTCGGTTGTTTGGTTTTGTTGGTTTTCCCTTCTCTTTCCCCTCCCTATACTTATCCCTTTCCCGGTCCTTGCTTGTTGCCCTTCTACCCGCCTGGCTGGGGTGTGTGTGCCGAGCTTGCGACTCCGGCAGCCGGAGCAGTGGAAAATGAAAGCACAAAGAAGCAAAATGCATCAGCATGAATATTAGAGATGTCGTTAAAACCCAGACTCGTTTTTTTCTCGCTCACTCACCCCCCTCTCTCTCTTTCTCTCTCCCCCTCTCTCTCTCTTTTTGTGAGGAAGTAGGCCAGCAGATGGTGCTAGCAGTTATTACATTAACTTTCTCAACTTAACCCCCAAAGTACTGGATTTCTCCCACGTTGTAGATTTGCAAAATGAGTGCTTTTTTTTTTTAAGATTTATTTACAGATCGCCAAAACACGCAGATAAACCAGTTTTCAAATGCTAAAATTGCTTTCAAATCAACACCAGCACTTAGACAAGGTCAAAGTTGGGTCATTATGCAACAGTGACGAGGAAGAGCATGAAGACAGGAAGGTAAGAAAAGTACTAAAGAGGCATATTCGGATCAAAGCTGAACGCCAGAATAAAATCTGAGAGAATGAGAACATCTTTAAGGAAAGTCCTGACGCCACAATCCAGCGGCCATGTGCACCAGCTCGCACATGGTACTGGGAATTGTTCAGACACACGACTGGCCTGAAGCCAGGTACAGCACTCAGCACTACTAGGTCAACCTTCAGTCACTAATGCAAATAACTAGAGGTGCATCCAGTTCATGACACAATGGGCTATGTGAGAGAAACAATGAATGATTTGTGTCATATTTGGGGGACAATTCAATCCCCCACATCCCATTTTCTTGTAAATTACAAACTATGTTTTCAACAATGCTATGGGGCTAAAATTGTCAGAGATGGGAATAAGGTCAGTGTTTTGCAAGTCACAAATATGAGTAAATCCGCTCAAATCGAGACAAGTCCCAAGTCTACACATTCAAGTCCTGAGTTGTGTGTAGTAATAGTGTAGTGTAGTAATTTTTAAATCAATTTAACAGTAAATTATCAAAAAGTACAACATAATTATTTTAGGTTTTTTTCTTCTTTACTACACCTCATTTTTTTTATTGAGTTAAGGTCGAGTAAATACAAATTGATTTGAAATAATGCCATTTAGGCATGCCCTCCAAATACAAACTATAAAAATTGTTCTGTACAATACAGTCTGATTGATAGATATTGTCATAAGATTAATGGGTGCAGCAAAATTATTATTATTTAATAACAACTATTATTAATGAAATACTTGTTCTACACATATTTGATGGTTTTTTTGCCTGACAATATGGTTATCTGGCTACTTAACAGTATACCTGCAGTATGTTAAATGTTATTCTTAACACAACGTCTAAGACACGTAAGAGAAGGGCAAAAAACATTCGTAGCAACTGGTTTATCTATTTCTGCTTTGATCAATAATATGGGCCAATGAATAATTTTCTAAAATAATAGTTATAACTCTTGCTACATTGAAGCCACTGTCAAGAACTGTGTGTAAATACAACAATAAATATATTTCAAAATACCTTAGGACACAATGGTTGATATAAACTGACTGAAAATGAATAAATTTAACAGTTGCAATGCAAACCTGGCACAACTTTCAAAACAAAATACCCTCAAAATGACACTGAGGATGCACAACATGACAGCAGGGGGAGGGAACTTTACTCAGAAGAGCTGATACATTTTCAGAGAAACAACTTTAAGCATAGTGTCCCATGTTTGCCACTTTAGGACGTGGTTCACTCAGACAACATGTCTGAAAAATCTCTTGGCTGTTGATGTAATCTAGTCACAATCATGCATTTATGCATGCAAAATTCAGATTAGATGTGGAATGACTGCTTACTACATATGACTCAAACCATGAGCCCTTTCTTACACACAGCACCTGGTTACTCTGTGCCAGTCAGACTGACTACAGGGCAACTGATTCAAAAAGATTAATTGAAGAGTAAAATAACCGAAGGAAATCAGAGAATTTCGATTAATATGAGCGCCCTGACTGCCAGTCATAAACTTTACAGGCTATGCATGCTATGTACTTATGTAATCTCCTCCAATATGGCTCCATTTCAACCCCCAGTATCACTCTAATACTTGTGAGTTTGCTCAGATGCAGTGTGAAATATGTGGGTGACCATATGCGGGTAATAACACAATATGGCTTTAGGTTCTAAACAACCAGGACGGTGTGGACTAGATCTGAGATTACACATGTATTCACGTGGGGACGAGGTCATGTAGGTAGAAGAGTGGTTGTAGAGGCCCTGGCAGTACCTCTCTGTGGTTTGTGTTGTTTTACATCTCTCTGCTCTGTGTCTCCAACAGAGACGGAGACGGTTTCCTGGAGCGCAAAGTAACGGCTGCTCTTTCCGAGTTTCAGCGGCACCGGCAGCAGCAGGCTTGGGATCAACCTGCCAAAGCACAGCCTTGAAGTTTGGACTTTAAAGCAGACCGCCTGCTTGCTGGGAAGCTGAGCGGGACAGCCCCTCCCTCCCAGCTAAACAAACTGTTAGATAATGCCCACCAGGGTACAGTACCTGGGGATGAGTTGAAAACGCACAGAAAAATGCAAACAATAAAAGGTCCCTTCACAAATCCCCGTGTCCAAATATATAAACATGCTCAAAAAACCCACGGTGGTTTCTCCCTCCCATCACAGCTGATGAGCAAAGACACAGACTCTGAGCAGGAGGTGCAAAACCTTCTGAACCGAGAAACTGATTTTATGTCCCACATTTAGAAAATATCAATATATACTTTATGATTTTACCAAAAGAAGAATAAATCTGGAAAATGGAGTAACAGTTAACATTCACAGGCTTCAACGGTCAAATGACATGAAGCCACAGCTCCCTGGCAACTAGACAGTTAATATGCAAACAAGGCAGGCAGCGTTTTCTGGAAGGGAGGGGCTTCCTTTTAGGACAGATGACAGAGTGGAGAGGAAGAGGAGGGGAGGAGGAAGAAGGGGAGTGGAGAGGCATCGCCAGTGAAAGGAAGTGGGTTATAAACGAAAAAAAAAAATGTCCTTCCCGCCCAGAGGTAGAGCTGCCTAAAATACACAGGTGTCCGTCTCTAAACGCTACCATCAAACAGCCTGTATTAGTGAGGTGGTCCTCTGTCCCGGGGAAGAGGGGTCTATAACTAACCATTATGGAAATGAGAGCAGAAAGCGAGCAGTGTGCTGACTGGAGCCGACAAGATGGCAAGTTCATACCCGCGCTTCGGGGCATACACAGAAATGATCCAGCAGAGGAATATGATGTTACCCAGTGTTATCCAGGGCACCGTCAACGCTCAGCTGAATAGGAACAAGCTGTTTGATCCATCATGGACGGCAGCCAGTGGTGGCTGTTTGATCTGGTAAATGGCTCCTTCAGATTAATGCTTTCACAGTAGTAAGGGGGAAAAAAACAAAAAACATTATTTAGGGCAGATATTGCTGCTCGTAGAGCTGGATGACCCTCCTGAGGGTGACTTAAGCTATTACATTAACTCAAGATCAAGTCTGACTGCTTTGTGTGTGACCTTTACTATTTAGACCCGATTATGTCGAATATGCCGCATTTTTATTAGTTTATTATTTAGTCTAAAGCCGGAATAGACTTATTAAAAGGAGCTTTTCAAAAATGCAACCTGGGAATTTTCTTTCTCCCAGAACTTGAGATTGTTATGGGTTACAGAATCGAGTCTTTTACATAAATTACGTTTCAACACCAAATGGGTAATTTGGTGTTGAAATGGGTAATTTAATAACCCATTAATTTAATAACAAAGAGCCTCACGTCATAAAAACCAATTCTGAGATTTTCCACAGTTTCCATAACTGTGGAAAACAATGTTGTACAGTTTATGTAAAAAGCATAACACGAGTAGAAATGTGCAAGTGTAACAAACTAGTTAGCCAGCACAGACTTCCAAGTTTCCTGTGTTTTTGAGCAGAGAGCAAGACGGAAAAGAAAGAAAGAAATCTGGTCTAGATAGCATCATCATTTAATTTAATACTTCAGATTAGTTACACTCTAATTGAGTAAAAGCCGTCTTAAAATCAGGAAAAGTTTGTAACAGCTACATAGATTTAGTTTCTTTCAAACCTCAAATCAGTCAGTGATGCCTCATCCTGTGGAGTGAAGGGCTGAAAGTGAAAGACTGAACTGGATTTAACTCGTTCATTATAACGTTAGCTGATTTTATTAACATATTAGAATGTAATCACTGGATATATTTAATCCCAGCCACTTATGTCGATATTTTTAACAAAAATAAAGACTGACTTTTGTATGAATTAAAGTTAATATAAAATATGTATAATAAGAGTTTAAAACTTAATCAAAATGCTTGGAATATGCAAAGTGTAACACACCTTACATTTCAAAAACATTAAAACACAAGGCAAATAAGCATCACCAATTTCTTAATTGATATGTAGATGTTACTTTGGTTTAATTCTGACTCATCAAATTAATTGGAAGATCTTTTTCTGATTGGCATCAACCACAGCCTGAATCCTGAGGTTCAGAAGCCATACCAATCGCTTAGTCATTTTCCTCTTTACAGGAGGTTGCAACAACTTCAGACACCGCCAACCAATGAGCTAAGTGCCAGCCTTCCTACTTCACGAGTGGGTATGAATATTGTCTCAAAGATATATTGATCAGAAGTCATTTATTTACATTTGAGGCCTTCTAAGTCAACAGCAGAAGGCTCTTCTGCAGCCTTATTATCGCTTGCATCAACAGCTCCCTGATAAAGCTGTTCACTCTGACCGCACACTTACATTTAGCATAAACTTCCTTTTTCACATCTTCATTTCAGTGCTGTTCACTTAGAGCAAACCTGTGGGGTTTTTCACACAATAAAATAATTACTGTTCATGAAAAGAATTATTTAGACCTATTTATTAGACAATTAAGGTGTCTAGGTGTAGGAGGAAAAACAAAAAAACACAAATAACCTTGTTAATTAGTCCAACTGCTAAAGGCCAGCTTGCAAGCCAGAGCAGAGGCTCTGGCAGCAGCTGCAGCGCTGATAAATGAAAGGAGACATGATGCACAGTGATGCTTCCTCAACCAATTAAAAGCAGTGCCATGCATTAATGATCTTTGGTTCAGGGTCAAGAGTAAAAACTAGCTAGGCTGAGCATGCAGCCCTGAGGGGAGGATGTTGAAAGTATAAAACTGTGGTTACTGGAGTTACTGGAGTCCGGCTGTGTGCTGCGACAGGACGACAGCAAGCTCACGGCGCAAATTCAATTCACAACAGTCGACTGCTGCTACTGCTGGGTCAGGAGGTTCAAAGAGGGAGAGAAGGTTTCTCATTTACTTCCCACCAGCTGTGCTGTGATTTTCTTTTGCCATGTTGTGACGTTTGCTGGCAGCAACAACAACCAAACTTAATAATTAACTCAAAGCATAGATATGAACAGAAGGAAATGATCTGAGCAATGTAATTACTGTTAATGTAGTAAATAGAGTAACTTCACACCACTTTTCTGTCACATTTACCTGCACAATGCCCATCAGTATTATCCGATTTAAAATTAGCTTTAAATGTAGAGTCTAAAGTCAAAACAATCAGGACCCTGTGTGGAGCAGCTGCATGGTCAAACAGTCAGAGGCCAAAAGGTGGACAGGAACAGCGTACAAAGTTCAAACCAGACAACTATTTTGCTCGTTTCAGAAGGTACAATACAGCTTAGTTACAGATGCCGAAGCGCATCGCCAGACTGTGTACTTTGCAATAAACAAGAATAAAACACATGAGAACTTGTTGCTACCGTTAAATCTGCTTTAAAGTTGAACTAAATTGTTTTGTTATCTTGCTTAAAAACAATATTAAGTTAACCAACTGGTCCAGCAACAGTAAATATAACACCACTTCATTTCACTCAACAGGCTTTTACAAATGCAACATTTAACCCTGTTGTCATACAAAAAGAACAAGATGATTTTCTGATCTATTTGATCAAGCTTAGTACTTAGACATAAAGAAATAAATGCCCCAATAAGGTTCATGGCTGATTTTAAAATTTTGATTCCCCTCTCCCCCAAGGAATATTCCACATAAATCAGAAAAGGCTCTTTGATGGAGGCATTAAATTCTGATCTGACAAAAAAAAGAGAATCACAAGAATATCCCCATTTACGAAACAAAGCACACTGATCATAGAATAGTGCTTTAAAGTGTACACATTTGGTTTATAGAGCAAAGATTGTTAGGAATATGTTAGTTTTGGTGCTTTTAAATAATGGAAGAAAAGGATTAAAAACCTGATTTTTATGATTATTCATATCAATCAGAGTTAATTTGGGGATAATTGATTTCCATCTCAGTCTGATTTAATTGGCACATAGTGATATCATTTACCAAAACAAAGGTTTTTCAGTTCAAACATATCTATGTGTAGAGACACATATTAAACATTTTAATGGGACAGAGGTAAACGCCAGATTTACTGTATAGAAATGCTGGTTAGGGAGAAATTCTCTGAACATTTATGAAATATATTGATCTTTTTTATTATCTTTTATGTGGTATGAGAACGACAAAAAGGAGAGAGTTGTACAAATCTAAAGTGCACAGCATACCAATAACCGCCAGTCTTTGAGCTCTTTTATATTCAGTTACAACTTGTTCCCATCACAGCATCACTGCTGCTCACCATTTGGAATGACAGTCTTCAAAAATGCTCCCTGCAAAATAGGTGAATGAATGGACTGAAATCCAGTTTTCTTAAGGAACTAATGAATAAAGACCCCACACAGTGAAACAAAACCATTTAGAGAACAGCCAAGGCCTGACTTGGCATCAATCAAGCTCTACGACTAAGAGGAGAAGGCAGTTATTCTAACTAGGGCATTTGCTCTTCTTCATTCCCTCTTCAAGTGTCAGTTTAGAGGGCAGCTCAGCATATTTTAAGGGTGTATGCACTAATGAACATAAGTTAGATTTAAGAGAGAATCTAAGATGTAGATTATCTCTTGAATCCCACTGATGTGCAGCCATCAAGCAACACATTTTGATGTTTTCTGTCAGCTTTACCCAAGAAGAAGCACAAAGTTAAATCTGAAAGAAGGGCTTTTGCTAAATGAAAAACCTGACTATCATAAAATGGACTTCATCCTCTCTCAAACTGTTTTTCAATATTTTTCCTGTTTAGGAAAGACAGCAGGAAAGGCAAGTTTCACTATAAATAAACTCCCTTCTCACCATCAACATCATCATCATCATTTAGCATTATTTGGTTAAGTTAAAACTTGAATTCACTGCCAATATCAAGATGTTTAAAGTACAATATTATCGAGAGTACATTTATCTCAGTAATTCATTTAAAATAATGGCAATCAAATAGGTTCATTACACACAAAGGGATAAATTGCAACTGAATTTTCAATGGCTTGAATATCAAATGTGATCAATAAAATTGATTTCTAAACAGAAATGTTTTATTATAGGAATGTTGTGACCCACACAATTATGGGACAAATACAAGTAGGGAAAGTCATAAGAAGCTGACTGTGTAGAGAGCTGTGTCCAAAATAATTGTTGGAAAGTTAAGTGGAAGGAAAAAATGTGGCAGAAATAAATGCAAAAGGAACAGGGGCAACCACATCTTTAACAAAGAAGGACTTTAAAAGCCACCAAAGAGTGTGGAAGAAGAGAATCCAATTTTCTTGAGATCCAGTGTACATTTCTACAGCCAGTGGTGATTTGGAAAGCCATGTCATCTGCTAGTGTGTGTCTGTTTTCTGAAGACTAAAGTCATTGCAGTCCTCTTTTACAGCACATTATGCTTCCCCAAGTTGTCCTTGGATGCTAATCTCACTTTGCAGCAGGACCTGGCACATGTTCCAATTGGCAGTACCTGGTTTAATAACCTGAACTGGCCAACTTCTAATAGCCTAAAGCTCCCGGCACCCTGTGCAATTATCAACTGTCTTGGCCAAAACATTTTGTCATTAAAGGAAATCTCTGATAATGTTTGGTACTCTGTGGTGGTTCAGGAACCAATTCAACTCCCTCTTTCAACCAAAGACAACCTGAGACAAATCTGTAGCAGTGTCAGATATTTTCATCTGTGTTATATCTGCATTGACTGGTATTTACATACAAGTCTCCATCTCTAACTTTTTCCTATAAATACAGTGATTTCAAAAGTATTTGCAGCCTTTGAAGAACTAAACATTTTGCTGGTGTTTTATGATTCATCCACTGCAAATGTAAGAAACAAACCTGTTCTGCATTTCAAACCAGCAAATGTTTTTTGTGGACTTTACATGATGGGCTACAAGCACAATTTAACCGCCTTTTTTTCCTCCTCTTAAGTCTCCTCCTAAAACTGTGGTTGTTGAGAGTAATGATGTGAGCTCTCTGAATCAAAGATGGCACAGCAGGTCACACGCCAGGCGCTGAGGCAAAGCTGAACTGTGCAAAACAGGCAGGGTGGATGATGCTATTCATTAATGGGAAGGTCGGAGCAAACTGAAGAGTGGAGCTGAGAGGAGGTCCCTCAGGATGCACTAGAGAGCGCCAGACGGAGGAGAGAGAGAGGGAAGTAGAGACATGAGTGAGGGATGAAGTGCCAGGGAAGTAAGGGGCTTACTGCCAGGCCTTTATAACTGCTTCATTATTGAATCGGTGCAAGGAAAGAAAAGGGCCAATGCCTGCTTGCAAGGGAACAAACGCGGTGGCGAAATCATAACAGTGCGCAGGCAGGACACGGTGGTTCCCTGCTTAGTCAACCTCCATCCTTCAGGATGTGATGAAGTGAGGGTTTCTTTTGTCTTGCATTGGTTTGAACATCCTGGCAAGGAGTAAAAATCACAGCTCCTAATAAAGAGTCCCCTACATGCATTCATTACTCAGCATTCTGAAGTTTAAACTTCATATTTAGCTTGGTGAGCACCTGATTTTTAAAGTCAGAGTGAACATGCAAAATAGTTGGCTGAGGTCTTCAAAAATAAGGTTAAAACAAAATCTAAAAACAATTTCAGAAAAATTATAAAATTAAAAAAATGATTTAAAAATATTTTTAATTTTAAACTGTACAGCTAAGTAAGATAACGACACTCAATGTGTTTTACTAATGTAAGAAAGTCGCCAAACTGTTTTTATTTAACAAAGAATGAAAAATTCAGACAAATGTCCTCACTTCAAAAAGGACAAGAGAGAAACAACCATTTATTTTCCTTTCCAGATGAGCATGATAAAACATTAATCTTGCATAATCTTTGAAACAGCGACGGTGGTTTTAATACAGCCAACTTGTTGTTCAGACAGTACAGTGCCTTGCTTCTGTATTTGTAACCACTGAACATTTTCATATTTTATCACATTGCAACCACAACCCTCAAAGTATTTACTTGAGTGTGTGACAGACCTAACATAAAGAAAACATTAGTGAACAAACAGCATCATGACAATAAAGTGGCACAACTTCAAAACCACCAAGACATGAATGTCTACCTAAACCCGGCCTATCGAGTTCTGGAGGAGCTGCAGAAATCGACAACAATTGTTCTGAAGTATCAAACCTTCGTATAAAGAAGCTACGAGTTGTCATATTGTAAACTTCATCTCCACAGAAAACTTATGGAGTTGGAGCAGCATTATGCATTTAAAACAGGACACAGTTTTTGGAAAGATGAAATCTAAAAAGACTTCAGACAAAGACTCAGGTTCACCTTTCGATAGAACAATAATCCCAACTATACGAAGCCAGCTTTGTGTTATGACCTTAATGGCAGAGAGCAACATGTCAGTTCAATTTATTATGTATGGAGCAGAAAGGTTTTCCGGGCATTTCTTACTTGTGAAAAAGCGTAATTACTTTGGTCTTAAGATAAAAGCTTTTGTTTACTGTCACCAGGTTCTGACATCTCCAGGCATTTCATAGGCAGCACAGACGGTAAAACATCAAAAATATGTCCTTTGAAAAATAATAATTTGACTCGAAGACAAGTTTAAATCATGAGAGTCTTTCTGGATATTGACACATGATTTTTCCTCCTCTTCTTCATCCTCCTCTTCACTGGGACAAACAGCAGACATCTCTAACGTTTGGTTCTCAAAGCAAAAGCTACAAGCAGACTTAAGGATCAAAAATGAAACTCTGAGTTATTGCTCTTTTTCTGATTGATGCACCTCAACTGAGGAAAATATTTTTCTGACAGAGTGTGCAACTTTCTTCAATCAAGTAGGCAGAAATTGAGCAATTTGACATGTCAGCTAAAATGGAATGTTTTACTATAACCACAACTCTCAACAAACAACGCCTTCACATACAGATGCATCCATGGCAACAAGCTTATGACTTCCTACTGACACAAAACCTGTTTGCTGAACTAACAAATCAGTAACTAGAAAGTTGCTGTACCACTTCTGTGTTTAATGTACTTAACATTTACTTAAAAAAACAGAAAGACATGAACTGGAACAGATGTTCACATGGAGCACCACAGTTTACCACAAGTTTAACGTCTACTAAAATTAATCTAAGAGTGTATTTGAATCGTTTTCACACTCTTCACCCACTGTGTCGGGTAAAAGCACAAGGACAAAGAGGTCATTAAACCTTTGGGTTTCTGGTTTAGTCTACTGGGCGCAGCTCAGAGATAATCTACAAGTTTTTCTCCTCCTGTCTTGTTCAAATCAAGTTGTGGCATAATCAGAGGCGCTGCTGTGGTTCAGCTTTAGCGTCTGCCAGTGAGAGGTTAACTCGAGTTCGTGGAGCTTGCTTCATGTCACAAGTATCACATTCCAGTCGCACACAAATACAGGAAACGCTTCAACGCTTATTTACAGTCCAAACAAACCCCAACCGATTAACTCCGAAAAAGAAATGATTCAAAGACACTTGATCTCTACATAAGGTGGCAAAAAGAGAGCAGAGAGGGAAGTAAAGCAGCAGAAAGACGCTGTTTAAATTCAGACCTACTGTACAGTTGGGGCTGGCAGCGTTCCCACATGCTCCCGATACACTCTCTCCAAGTACGACTTCCTCCTCCCCTCATGCTCTGAGCCCTCCCCTTCCGCCCAAAGCAAAACCCTCATGACTTCCTGTTTACCTCTGACCCTTCGCTATCCCCGCCTCCGCCCTCATCTGGCAGGTCTCCAGACAGACAGGACGGTCAGCCCGGATAAAACCTACAGACTGCTTCCGAGAGCAAGAGACAGAGAGAGAGACAGACTAAGAGGGAGGGATCTGGGGACGTAGGGGGAGGTGAGCAGAGAGAGAAAGTGTGTGAATAAGTCAGCTCACCACCATGTGGCCACAGAAACAGCAGGCTTCCCAGGAGTGTGAGTGTGCAGAATGTTCCTGTGCTGGTGTGCAGCCCATGAGGGTGTTGTGGGGTGAGAGCCAGGGTTGGTGCTTAGTGTCAAGTTTCAGGGCTGATTATGGCATTACCCTCCCAGTCTGGTTAGCTGGTGTGTCAGGACTTGCAGAAGCTTCCAGCATATTGAAAAAGAAACAAACATAGCAACCCTGCCACACATCAAAATTAGTTCAAAGAAATAAACCCCCAACCTTCCCAAGCATGGTGTTATTTTTATTTTTAATTTTAGCCGTCAACACAAAAGCAAAGGAGAGGGGAAAGCAACTAATGCCCAGTGAAATAAATCTAAGGAAGAGATGCAGACAGGCGGTGATGAGGCACCTGCTCACTGTCACTGCCAGGGGGCCTCTAGTGGCTACAGCAGCCCAGGCCATCAGTATCCATCAGTGTCCACCAGTCGCCACTTCCATCTCCTTTCCATTTTGCTCAGCACAGCAGCCGCTGGCATTCTTACATTTGAAGCCGTTGCTGTGATGAAAAGTACTAACCCTACAACTCAACAGCAGTGCAAAAAAAAATAGAGAAAAATAGAGCTCTTTGTTAAAGCAACAGTCACTGTAACACACATCAATGTGTGAAACAATGGAGATCGGCAGCAGAGCAAATGACGTTAAGGCTAAAATGGCATCAAATGGACGACACCTTACTCAACAAAACAGAAGGAGACAACAGTCGCGTTTCAGCAAGTGGGTTTCAGTTCAGGAGCTGCTGTTATCCACAATCATCACAGCTGCGCTTAATGCAACACAGTTAACTGAAATATCACTGAAAAGCAAAGGTAAAAAACTGAATTAAAATAATATGACTGATATTTTTACATGGTGTCAAGACTAAAGAGTGACATATTTCAAGCATTTATTTTGATTTCCAAATGAAATTCAAAACCTACTTTTACTGAAAAGACGACTTTTAAACAATGTTCCAGTTTCTGGTGTTGGATCTGGTTCAGTACTGGCTAAGCACAAAGAATGTAGCAGTTCTGCATATGCTTTGGGTTGCAGTGCTGCTGTTGCTTATACAGCTTTTTTCCTTCCACTTGACTTTCCATTAATATGCTTAGATACAGCATTCAATGAACAGCCAACTTATTTAGCAATGCGTTTCTGTGTTGACACAGCATTATACTTGCTGGGGAAAACGGTTGTAATTATACATTTGTATTTCAAATGTATGCATGTTATTTAATTATCTTTGGTAATCTAATTTTCTAATCAATTGAATCTTGTTATCTGAAAGTCATTTCAGAAGGAAGAGTAGTGAATGAATAAAATACATCAATGTATGTGGCAAATTTGATCTTATTAAAAATAAGGTTTTGATGATATTGTAGTGCATTAAGATGAGCCTCAGGTAGTTTGCATGTTTCCACCAAAGATCTTTACCATCAAGCGTAATCAGTTTGTTTAATCAACTGCAGATTTTCTGCAAAAAATAAAAGCAGAGCCAGTTAATTTATGTGGTTATCTTATTCTGCTGAGATATTTAGGGTAAAGCCAAGTATTCCAACACCTCCACAAACTAAAAATACAAGCATGTAGCATTTTAGTAAGCGTACATGGACAGATGCAGTGATGCACTCATAGCAATTCCTCCAGCATCAGTTCAAAGGTAGGCGTCTACCAATCTGTCCACACAAAAATGATGAAGAAAAACTAAATAGTGCGATTGAAGAGCTGCCAGAGTCGCATGGGAATGTGGTTCAAGTGACTGGCGGTGCTGACAGAGCAGGTGTGCCGTTTGCTGCTCGTTATGCCTCTGGTCTGTTATAGTTGCAAACAGACAGAAGATAGACTTTTGCTGTGAAAAACCGGTGTAAGATTTAAACTTGATTTACTGACTTGCAGTAATAAAATATTTTGTTCTTTTAAGGCAGTGTGTCACGTTAAGATCTTGTAAAGTGGAAGAGAAAATGGGAGTCAAGCAAGACACAATCAGCAGTGCTCTCAATGTTCAGGATTCTCTCAGAGTTGATTGGATAACTAACAAGAAAAACTCCCATTTTAATGTTTTAAATGCACTACTGATGTCCTACAAGTCACTAAAACCAGTTTCTATCTCACCTTTGGGGCTAAGTTTAATTTGCACCCATATTTAGCGCAGACAATTCAGACACATGTTATACAACATAAACATTAATAAAGACAAAACATACAGAACTGACCCAAAAAAAGGGTCAGTTGTCCAACCATAAACCAAAAGCCTAATGGAGATATCAGTCATTGTTCTGCAAAGCAACAGAAGAAATTGGAGGTCTATGCCTTTCCTTTACCATTTTTTCTCGTTTTGCAACAAACCGTCAGTATGACAAACCTCTGTAAAAATAGCATAAATTTGTAATATCATAGTTTTGTTTTAAGTCAGCTGCAGTTTTTCATCATAAGATTCCTGCACTTCAAAATCATTTTAACGAGATACCAGAAAAAGCATAAGAATAAACAGAATTTCTCTGTTTAGACAAAGCATAAAGTAATGCAGTATTACCCACTCCCTGTTGTGCATTTCCAGTTACTTCGCTGAAAATAGGATACGCAACTTTTCCTTCACAAGAAGAACAAATTTGTCTCAGTGGAAATATTAGAGAAAAGATGTGGAAAACTACATGACCACCAGTTGGCTTCCTTGGGAGGGATTTCTATAATTTTGCTTTTAGCCTATTTTGTACAAATATGAAAAAGCAGAACTTCTCAATACCCTCTACTAGGACACTAGAATTAACAGGACTGTTTTAACAATTTTGGCAATTTCCCCAAAACTGCAAGCCCCTTGCTGCAGAAATCCCAGAGGGCAGCACATTCTTTCTGTGCAAGAGGAGGTACTGCAGACTCCTGTGTCCTGCGGTGGTTGCAGACACACTCCAAGGCCTCCAGTCAGGAGATTTGCAATGTGCTGTCACAGCAGGAGGCATCAGCACCCACACAAGTTTGAACAGCAGCTATTTAATAATGTACGCCTGCCCCTAACTATACAGGACATCCTCTACAGGTGGGGCTGCCTTACAGTTTAGGAGGAAAAAAAATTAAAAAGTGTAACATAAGTGCGGGAAAACTCCACTTCAGGCAACAAAAAATCCACTGTGACGTTTCACTAACACAGCAGCACAAGTGTGTTGCATGAGGACCCGAGTCGACAATCCCCAGGGGTTAATGATGAGTTGACAGTAAAAACAAACACTGTCGCATTTAATTGTGTGTGAATCAAACTCTCAAACAAATGAACAACACATCTGGTTAATAAATACAATGTGTCTAATATTAAATTTAAAAAAGGTGTAAAAGCACAATTGTAATCATGACTTAAATGAGTATTTTTCCTCATTAAAAATTCAATTCATGCCAAATATTCTGAACACAATAACTGCATAATGTCATCTGCTTTAATATAGAAGGTGGCACGTTATTAGGCATGTCAGGATAAATCTCACTAGTGGATAAATTGTCCTACAGATTCCTGCAATAATTGATAACATAGTTTTGGGACAATTTTAAAGTAATATAGTGATGGAATAATAAAGCAAGTTCGACTAAAAGACTAATAAAACTTAAGTACATAACATTCCACATTGGAACTTGAATATATTTTAAGTATCCAAAACAAAACACAACAAACAAAAACAATAAAAATGAAATAAAAGCCATACACAACCAAAACCATTAAAAAATTAATTATGAGATATGTAGGCCAGATTTCCCTTAAAAAAAATCAGAATAGAAATGATCAAGCTCATTTTAATTTATCATGCAATTAACTGATTAATTGCTTATTGCAATAGGCTAAGTGCACATCTTAGAATTTGTTCATGATATGCAATGAAAGCCAAAGTTAGCAAACAGGCTTTGATTTTCAGATGAACATTCAGCTATGTATTTTATCCAAAGAATGTTGACACCAACAATTAATTAAAATCCTAAAAATAAAAGAAAGTAACTGATTTTCCTTTTGACAGTACATGACAAATCAAAAGCAACCCTACAAATGAAATTTCAATATCAGTTTCTCTACCTATTTCACATGTGCAGAGTTTGCAACGACACCAGCCTTCCTGTCTGAGTTCCTGAAAAGACACACAACAGTGTCAGACTTGTGACTGACAGGACGTGAACAGAAGCACCACAAACCAGGACCGGGCCCAGCGGAGTATCGCTTCGCTGCTTCAGGCGAGCTTGAAGGCCTCAGCTGCTATCATGGGAGTCAAGCTAATAACCAGCTACTACACACTAACCTGTTATACTCAAATTAACTGTACAACACAGAAACCTGGGCCACTCAATCAGTGTTGAGCCTTGGCGGCTCATCACATCTGCAGCTGACCATTACAGTCACTGGAAACCCTAATTAGTCACATTCACTGCGGGGGAGAGGAGAGTGGGCCGCTTTCCCCTGCTGCCCTGCCTGTTCAGCAAACACGCCATCAGCAGGCTCTTCACACATCAGTACACTTGAATAGCACAGTCAGCCTGTAAGCATCAACACAGGCCTGGATGTTGACACAGACAGGGAGGAGGCTCTTGCGTATGGCTGTGCGTCAAGGTCCTTTTTCAATCAAGGACCTCTGCAGATGAGTCAATGGGCAGTGAGGACGAGTGCCGATAAAGGAAGACCGTACGTTTCGTTGTCACCTGCTGAGAAAGAGTCAGGGTACTCAAAACACCACTTGTGTTTTGGCTCAGGGCCACAGATCTGGTTTCAGAAGCAGCGGCACATGGCAGGTCTGCTGCCAGGAAACAAACCTTGTTTAGAGATCAGAAATTAGTCACTCAAGCAGGTCCTGCAACCTTGTAGTCGCATGCACAATTACTACGCAAAGAATGTAAGAGTACAGACAGATAAGATGAGGATAATATAATGCCAGAGAACACATCTGGGCTGAAAAGTCTGTTTAAATACATCTAAGAGGTTGTCTATAATAATAATAATAATAATGATTTTGTAATTCATTGTCAAAGTCAGCTCAAAAAATGAAACTTCTACTGCACAGATTCACTACACATGCTTACGCACTCAAACATACAATCATAAGTATATTACAAGTATGGCTGCAACTAACAACTTTTTTGTAATCGATTGTTCTATTACAATTGGCATATTCTACAAGTTTTTCATTACCAACTTAATCCTTTTTATACAATATTAGAAATGCATTAAAATACATTAGTTTTGGGTGAAACATTACAGACAAACATGTTTTTATCGTTAATGTAAAATGTTGGGTTTTTTTGTAATTTTAGCATAAATACTCTTCTGAATTTTAGCATAAATACTCTTCTGAATATGTAGATTTTCAGCAAATTGCCTTTTTATGAGTCTAATTGCCAGTTAGCAATTAATTGATTGCTAAATTAGTTGGTTATTTAAATAACTTAACGGTTTCCACCCAAATTGCAAGTACTTATTTCTAGTAATTGTAATGATTATGGCTCACAGCCAATGAAAGCCCAAAGTAGCATTTTTCAGAAAGTTTTCATATTCCATAAGATTAATAAAATAAGAATTTTAAATACATAAATGTCAGCTATTTTTTGTCCTACAAAATCATGGGAAACGCTGTTGACCTGATTGTCCAGCTGTACCAAGCATGCTTAATGGAAAGCTAAGTGGTAGGAAAAAAATGCACAAGCAACAGAAATAGCAGGGGAAACTTGAGAGGTGCTACAAAGAGCCTCCAAACACAAACATCCCAATGAAATGGGCAACAACTGTCACATTGTTCTAGCTGAGCCACTCTGGAACCAGTTATACCATCAGAAGTGCCTTACCAGAGAAAAAGGACTCGACTGTCACTCAATGGCATGATATACTGTCCTGCAAGTTTTAGATGCATCGTCACTCTAACTCAGCTTAATAAAATGGTTGCATTAACTCTTCAGCCATCAGGTTTAGCAAAGGCCTGATAAAGAGCCATTCATTTGATTCAGGTGTGTTGATTCCACATTGCATCTAAAATCTGCAGGACGGTAGAGCTCAAGTGCTGGGGTTACAGACCCTGGTCTAAGGTCGTCTTTAGATGAAGGAAAATGTTTCACATGTAAATCAAGGTCCTGGAGTCTAAAGAACCAGTGGAGGGACACAGAATCTAAGTTTCTTGAGGTCTATTGTGAAGTACCATGCCATCTAATAGTGTTGATTCACAATGTTATCAAGTCCAAAGTCAGAGCAGTCTGAGTTTACCAGACTTTATGGGGATGCTCACGCTGCTAAACATACTAATATCTGGTTTAAGGTCCATAATGAGACTACACAAGATACGTCATAAATGCATCATACCTGCAGGCCGGATTCAAATCCATGAATCCGGCCTGCCCTTGTACAGGTTACGTGACACGAGGCCACTTGGCAAATCACGGGTGAAACACCTTGAGGTGTTTCATGAAAGGGCCTATTGATACAGCAAGTCATGCAAAAGAAGCACTGACCAAGTACGCAGTGCATATACTATAATGGAACTTTTCAGTATGCCCACGTTTCTGTATCGAAGATCCACATTTTCACTGCTGTTAGGAATTATTCTCATTTTCTGAAATACTGAATTTTTCATCAAATGTAAACTATAATGTACAGAAATAAATCTTTAAAATTAGGGATATAATCGACCAATATTTATGTTATTATTGTTGTCACTTTGTTTTTCTTAAGGGCGGGGAACAGCATTTGTTTGATCATGTGACAGTGACAGTACAGGACTGTGGGGAGTTGAACTGAAACAGAGAATCCATGCTGAAGTCAGCGATGTGGAAAACGTATGTTGAAAGTGTCATGAAATTATATATCCGATATTATTTATATTACATCGGATGTTGATAACAGTATAAATTTTCTTATTAGTGAATCACTATTTGAAATATAATCACCGTATGATTACATTTCTGTCATTTTTTCTACTTTCTGATTTGAATTATTGACTCAGCTTAACCTTCCGATGGTTAATTTCTCTTTTTATTTTTTCAATACGAGAACTAAAACAAGTTCTTAAAACAGGACCACATGTTGCAGTTTAGGTGTCCTATTGGCATTTGCAAAGGAACATGAAATGCCTGCCGCATGTGCTGCTGGTCATGTGTCACTCTGGGGCTGGGAAGCTGCATGGATGCTGCTAAGTTACCAGCCAACTGAGGTCCAAGAACCGCCTGAAGCCTGTTACAGCCGGCTAATGCATTCTCTCCACCTCCCCCTCCACTTGTGTTCTCTCTCGCTCTCTCTGTCTCTCTCGCTCTCTCAGTCTCTTGCTCTCTCATGCTCTTCCTCCCCATCTCTTTCCCATCCGTTCTTTCCTAAGCTCTCTCCTTTTTTCCATGAGCTGCTGCCCTCTCCATCTCCAAACCTTCCCCCTCCCCCGCGTCTCTCAAGTGCTAACCACTCTCCTACAGCGAGCTCTTTCCCTACTGCTTGCACTCACATGCACACGCACTCGCAGAAACTGTGGCAGCAACCACAACAGTGTGCAACCACCCCCACACTCCAGCAAGGCTGTGTGCAAGTGCCTCTGGCTTGCCCTGACCCACATCTTGATATAGCCCTAAGTATGCTTACAGCTAAGTCCTGAAGACACTCCTGCCACTCTTAGCCTAATCAGGCCTGACCTGCTGTCGGCGCACAGGGCAGATAGAAAGGCCAGGCTAGACTGACCATTATCATGTTGAAAGGCTTTCAAACTGCTGTAGGAACCGCCTAATATCCACCTTCCCCCACTGCACCACTGATTGCAGGTTTCCAAGCAGAGAGGCACACGTTCTACCTCGGATAGTTAAACATTACACAAATGACTGGTATCTGTGCCATGAAACGCAAGATTTTTAAAAAAAATTATCTTAAGCCAATACATCTGCTATGTTAGTTAACTGTATGTACATGTAAGTTGAGGAAATAGGTTAAAGGGCAGTGAAAACAAGGTGGGCTGAGAGTGTGATTGGGCCAGTTGGTGATAATCCAGGTGTCAACCTCTGCAGTGTTCGGTCAGCCTGTTCTAAGGGTTTGATGTCTTCTTACAGTCATTGAAAGTACCAGAGACACAAGAGAACTCTCATGCTCCCCAAACCTGTTGCTGCAAATTGCTGATCAGCTGGCTGAAAGAAAGCTTCCCAAAATAAAACCAAAATTATGACTGCTTGAAAATGTAGGATTTCGGCAGTTTACCTTTTTTGTTAGTCTGCTTACTACTAGCCAAGCAATTTTCTGTTTAACCACTTTTCTTCTCCAGACAATTCTACTAATCTCGTTACTGCTTTCTTCCTACAGAAAGTACTCCTTTATGTCTTCTTTTAGCTGCTAACTGAGTGGGCTTCTGCTGAAGATTACTTCCAGTCAAAATAGAGTTGTTACGTTTGACTTTTTCCACTTGCTTTGTTAGGAGGACTGATGCCTTAACAGCAGTAACCCATCTATTTATCTAAGCGTAAATAGATGGGTTTTATTACACTCATAACTTTTAACAAATTTGACATGGGTATCAAGCAGCTGACTGCAGGCCAATTTGCTGAGCAGATCACCTGACAAATTAGTAAATATCTTCTTGCTATGCTGTATTTCACAAAAAGAAAAAAAAAAAACTAAGACAACATTGTCAACAAAAACCACTTGAACGCAACTAAAAATGGCAGAAAATTTTGCTTAAATATGCGTATCAAAATCAAAATAAATGTGTCATGTTGCATACATTATGTTGGCAGCAATAAGACTAAGTGTTGCTTTGCTGTTTAAAATAAGAGATAAGATTGTTACACATTTTTGTTTTAAATATGTGGAAATACTTTGAATCCATGGTATTTCATTAGATTTCATCAAAGCTTTTCTCATACCTGGCCATATCTAGCCAGAGAGAACCACATAACAGCTAAGGACAGATCCTTAAAAACACATTTTAAAATTTACCTTCTCCTCTTTGCATTCGATAGCTGCTGGTTTCCTGTTTTCGTGCCCTTTCTTCTGACTGGGATCAATCCAAGAACAGCTGGATTCGTCCTGCTGCCTGAAAGCGTCCTCCAGCTGGGGGAGCAGATCAGGCAGGAGGTCAGGAGGATCCAGGGCTTCCAAGCCTTCATCCTGGGCCTCTGATGGCATAATATTGTCTCCAAAAGCTTGGTACCCATTAGTGTTAATAACCCCGCAGCTGATCTGCTGCTCAGAGGGCAGGTGGTTTGTCATGCTTGGATAGCAACTCACTGACTGGCCGAACAGCTCCGATGATTTGCAGACTGCCTGGGTTTCTCCAGAACAGCGTAAGGCTCTGAAGGGACACTCGTCTGCCTGGCTAACCGTTGTTCCAGAGTGCAGCTGACTCACGTGTGCTGTGGACTGAAACTGGCATGCTGTCCCAGGCAGCCTAGGCACTGTAGTAGTAATTGGTGTAGTAGTGATGGGCCTACAAGAAGACTGCTGACTGAGACTGGGTATTTCTGGCTCTCCAGGGTAAGCAGGGAACTCCGCCGCTTGGTAAGCATGAGCTGAACTGACAGAGCATGCAGGCAAGGAGTGTACTGCAGATGATGGATGTATGGGGAATGAAAGGTGAGAGTCCTCGAGTCCTGATCCGGAGAAGGCCGGACTTCCCCTGACCAACTGGTAGCTCCCCTGCTGCTGTCGTGTTTGCAAGCAGGCCCTGCTCAAAGAGGCGTTCTGATGTTCCAAAAAAGGCTCACCTGGAAGACTCCTGGAATGAAACTGGGATTCTCTTACAGGTAGTTGATGTGGAGAATGGTGTATCTGCTGCTGGCTGCTGGACTGACCTCCCTGGAGAAAGGAGTATGTGGGATGCTGCTGTTGCTGCAGGCAAACACTCGCTGTGGTAATCTGTTGATGCTGGTTTAGCAGCTGTTGCTGATGACTGTGCTGCCGTTGGAGCTGTTGTTGTCGCATTCTCTGTTGCTGCTCAGCTTGATGACCAGAACGGAGCTGCTGCTGAGTATGTTGTCTGCCATGAAGTTGCTGGTTGTGCAGTTGCTGATGACAAAGTTGTTGTCGTTGTTGCTGCTGCTGTTGAGGTACATGGTGAAACATGTTCCCATTTTGGTCTTGGTTGCCCCACATTGGGCTTCCAGTACTGCAGAACAGCCCGTTGGATGAAGGTACTTGGCTAATGGTGGCACTATGGTACTGGCCATGTTGCTCAGGACCCACGTCACAACCTGTGCTCCGAGAACCGGAAAATACCTGCCCCAGGTGATTCTCTGCCTTGACGCCAGCATAATGAACCATCGGCTGGTTGTAACTGGGCACAGCTTGTTGGGAAGAGATTGGTGGCATCATTTCTTGATGCTTCCCAGGGCCAAGTGCCTCCACTTGAAGGGGCTCAAAACCAGCACTGAGATTGAGCTCATCCACAAGCGACGGTGCTGAATGGAAACCATCTTCATCCAACCCATCCAAACCCCCGACAAAGAGGTTGGGATTGTCAAAGAAGTCCATGACTGAAATCAGAGGGCACCTCTGGATCCAAGATGGTCCCAGTGAGTCAGTCTTTACAGTTAGAGTATCTCCATTATGTGGTGTTCCTGTCAAAAGACAACAAAAAATTATATTTAAAAGAAGCAATTTCTTTTTGACAAATATTTACTGAAAATGACAGTTTGTGTCAATAATCCATCAGCACTTGTTTTCATGTATAGAACAAAGCAGCTGGTGTAAACCATTCACCAGCAAGTGCCTCTTCCTGTACCCCCAACCCTGTCACACAAACACACACCGATATGCACACACAAACACATGAACTCACGTCAACCCCCCACCTATGAAAGGCTCGAAGCTGCCTGCTCCGCTACTGCAGAATGTGTGGGAGGTGCAGACAGCTGATAGAATTTCAGCAGCAAAGGGCAGAGGCTGAAGAGGCCCTCTAAGCACATGCATGCGAGTGCTCTGCAACCACAGACCAGCGGAAGATGACAGAAGCTTTCCCAGGTCAGTCATTACATGCTGACTTGCACTCTGAAGCCCAAACACAGACGTATTCCCTTTAAATGTTTAACGTGAAGCTTCGAGAATGGCTTTGTTTGAATATATTAACAGTATTACAACAGCAACACTGATTTTTTTTTCACCAATAAAAACCTAGAAAGTGTGACATGCATTTGCATTCAGCACTTTTCACGCAGCTGATCTGCAAAGGCCTCTGTTCGAGAACAACAACAAACGGCATCATGGAGACCGAGGAACACACAGGAGAGATAGGTGGATGGAGCAAAAACAGGCCAACCACACAGGATACAAATACACCCAGAGCTGCAGTGAAAACTTCTACGTCAAAATATTGATTTGTTAGAATGGACCAGTCAAAGACCAGACCTAAGTCTAATTGAGAACATGTAGAAAACTTGAATATATGTGTTCACAGATGATCTACTGACAATCAGATTTTGAGCCACTTTGCAAATAAAATAGGGAATAAAAATCTCACTCTCTAGACGTGTGAAGCGGAAATGGAAGTGGAAATATAAACAATACGCTACAAAATTAGTGGCAGACGTCTTGTAAAAATGACAGGTCTTTCTTGTACTGCATTGAAAAAAAAACATCCATGATGCACAGAGGGCATAAATTGCTAATAAAAGGGCATTTTTTGGTTTGTTTGAACATGCAAAAATGTTCAGTTTCCTTTTAGAGGTTTACACTACAGTCAGAACAAACCCTCACCAAGACGTAGCCGCCGACAAGCTTGACAGCTAATTCAGTGTGGTTAGGTTTGAAAATCTCACCTCTTGTCCTCCAAACGCACTTCTTGTTATTGTGGCTAAACATCTAAATCTTTGCCTCGTCTTAACTCTAAAACTTACTACAGAAAGCATTTAGTACAAACTTGTGAAGTGTTTGTTTTGGAGCATGAAAGTCATTCAAGGTCAACACCTTTTCTGTCCACATTGATGTACAATTCACTTTCATGTAGACACCAACACCAGTGGTTAACCAGTTTACAATGGGCTTCAGTCCTTGCTGGTTACTGGCTTAGTCTTCAGGGTCCTGATTATTATTTTTTTTTTTATCCAAGAGTGGCATTTTGGGTTAGAGGATAAATTTAGATATAATGGGTTGTTCAACAAAAAAATAAATAATTTCAACCAATCTTCCATTGTTCACCAATCTAGCTTGCAGACTATGCTTCAAATCCAGGTGTGTGCCAGGAAACCTATCAATTTAGTTGAAAGTTTACTATAAATATTCAGCCAAGATTATGCCAGAAACATTCTAATGATGACAAAAAAAGTTGAAATGGGGTGCAGTGAACCTTAAAGAAATATTATTGAGTGTCATGTATGAATTTAATTCCACTTGAATCAAAGAGCAATCATTTCTTCCGGAAATCACTAAAGTTACGTGTTCTATAATCATTTAACCCTAGAATAAGAGCAGTATAAATCCGGAAATTAAAGTCCAATATTAATGATAACTCATTTCCATAATGACTATATGTAAAACCTTTGAATGAAACTATGAATAAACATTTTAAAATGTATAGTTATCTAGCTGTAAAATCAGATTAAAAAACATCACAGACATTGCAGGTTGAGTCTTTTTCTTACTATGCTAGACACAGTGTCAACAGTTTTATTCTTTTTGTATTATGTATTTCTATATTTCAAAGAATGGGTGGAAAGCGATTAGGGACAAAAGATTAAGGAGATGTAGTCTGTTTTCTAAAGATAAAGTAGAAAGGAAATATACATTTAGGGACATGAGAAAGTCTTAATGGTTCCTTTCAAAGCGGAGTGCCACACAAACAGCCTCAACATCACATTCAACTTCGACTCCAGACTGGCAGCAAACATGAAGTCATTCCTGTTTTTGGTTTTGGCAGCACTTCAGATTTTAATTTCACACAACTTTCTTCTTACCTGGTAACCTTGACATGTTGTGATCAGAGTTACAATAAGACTGAAATGCTAAGTCCCCCGTAACATTTTGGTAAGGTTTTATGAGTTGTCTCAGGCTGCTCACTTTCAAAAACACAAGCTCACTGCTCTCTCAGTGTTTTGCCATCTGTGAGAAGCTTAAATGTTCCTTTTCTTTTGCTAATGTATTTAAATAATGATGGGGAAAAAAGACAGATTCATGTGCATTGATCATTTGTGATGACACTTCTGGGTTTGTCCTAAAACAACGATCAATAGAGATTCAATATGTGTGCCCTTTTGACCGCAACCCTAAAGAAGTTAATTAGCACTAGCAAAATAGATTATCCCACATTGGAAAGTATTCCCAGACAATTTTTTGCAAAAAATATTTTGGCCAATCTTTCAAATAACATCAGTGACATTCTAATAAAAATGTCCATGAGGGAGAGAAAACAGTTTAAGATGGATTTACCAAACAATATTTAGTATGAAGATTTGCTCCAATCTCATACACATGTGAGGATTCAATTTGATCAAAAACACACAAATAAAAAATATAAATACGAAAAAGGAACAACACCGCGCAAAAGTATTCATACTTCTTGACCTTTTTATTATTTTAGCATGGAAGGTGAACCTTTATAATTATAGAGTTCTGTGCTATAAAGCAGTCAATAGTGGACAAATTCCATAATAAAGGAACAATGCTTTACTCTGAAGACATCAACTAAATTTAGTGAAACCAGCTGTCTTGAGAAGTTATGTAATTAGTAGAACAGACTCCACCTGTGTGTAATTTACTGTCTGTATAAATGCAGCTGTTCAGTGAAGGCCCCATAAGCTTGTTAGATAACATTAGTGAACTAACAGCCTCATGAAGAGTTGAGAAACAAAGCAGACATCTCAGTTTGTGAAAATGTCTAAAACAACATGCAAATCTCTGAATTTTTAAGAGCATTTTTTGACATGGCAGGACTGCCAGGCTGCCAAAAATCCAGCCTGCAGTTTGAAATCACATGGAAGAAGGTCAGACAGAAACTGAACTTTTTGGTTTATATGCCCAATGTCATGGCTGGTGGAAAACTAATGCTGCATGTCACCATAAAAACGTGTCGGCCACATGAGTTTCCATGATTGGGTGAAGAATCAAAGCAGCAATCCAGGTGTGTTTTCCATGAGGTAACATTTTAACATGAGACAAAGCTCAAAAATGTGGATTTTATGTAATTATCCCATTTTTAACCAGGGGTGTACATGAAACAAAGTGTAGTGTGAACCAAATTACTGTTAACAGCACATTTACATAATTAATGAATGCAATGAATATTAGCTAAATCTTTAAAGAGAATGCATTTAAGCTCTTTATTGCTGATGTATGAGGTGACACTTGTTTAAAGCAGAATAAGTGGTGGTAAAGTTATAAAGTCATTAAAGTACAAGTACTTTGTTTCAATGTCAAAACAGTAGATTTCAACCAGAATCAACTTTTCAGTAAAACCTTGTTGTTGAGATGGCAGTTATAAGTTGCATTAGATGTTTGTTTTTTTTACCGGAGCTGGAAAAACTGATTATCTGGAGCTCAGCATTCGCTATGAAACCAAATCGGAAAGAAACTTTAGATATTGCAACATTCACCAATATGATCGCATATATGCCATGAGTCTGATTGTGCCCTAGTTCGAATCAAACCATATTTATGTGGTAAGGCTCAGTCAGTCTCTGGGGCAAGATTCAATTTGTTTCTGTCTATTTATTTTAACTGAGTTTGAGCCATTTTGAGAGACAATAATGGGCAACAAAAACTATTTTTAGACATTCAAAGCCAGGAGACAAACCTCAAAAGACCAGCAGTAGTTAAAGCTAGTCCTACAAAGATGTGGTGTTAGTCTGACAAAAAAGGGGGAAACCTTCAAATGGCAACTTCTGTATGATATGGTAACTCTGGGAAGGGATTTTCCTAATTAAGGATTACGAACAAAACAGCAAAATGAATAAAACTATCATGGCATGTCACCAAACTGAACAGAAAAGTATTAATGTTTTCTTTAAACCCAGCCTCTAGAATAACAATGTAACTAATGTCATATTGCCCATGCACTGACTAAAACCAACATGCCCACTCATTACTGAATTAAACCTCCCAGCTGGCTTCAGACACAGACTCTGTTCCTCCTTCGTGGGTTTCCAGCTGTTTCCTTCATAATCATGACGTCCACGCACGTGCAGCACATCAACAGAAATTTGACCCCTGAAAAACTAACTGGGACCCAAAACGACAAATAAACCTAAAGGACTAAAATGGCAACTTCTGCGCAAGTCAATCCGTTTAAACTGCGACTTTTGGGAATATAATCCTGGGATTAACGTGTGCAGAGCTGGCCATTTAAAATGATAATAAAAAACAAAGCAAACAGAAGAACTGCTGCTCTAGAACGCAAGGCTTAATGTAGAAACTTATGTAAAAGTAGCAACAAGTCCCGTTTGGTAACCTCTTTTAAATTATTTATTTTCAGCCACACCGAAACAAACCAGACCTGGACTCTGGGGTGAGCAGCATCCATTTGATCTTCCTGCAGAAATGGCCTCCTCCCCCCCCCCCCTCCTCTACCCGTGAGCTTCGCTGTTTGATGAGCCAATGAAGCGGCAATGTGTTGCGCTACTTTTTAAAGCGCAACCGAGCAAAAACGACACGCGATGCACGTGGGGATATTGGCTTTAAACAATGTAAACTCTCAGCCTCGCGAGCTGTCCGGGGGGGGGGGGGGGGCGTCGCACGTGGTCAAACCTTCACTTTGGATTCAAAAGGTGTCGTGACGTTTTTTTTCCCACGGAGGACACGGTGGAGGAGGGAGGTGCTGGTGGGAGGCCTAAGATGGATGGAGAGAGAGGTCGTCCGTGATGATGCCCGAGATAATAACTAGTTCGACTTTCATTTCAATTAAATTGAGAAACTATCGACGTTTTTTTTTTTTTAATCCTGCTTGCCATTTACATAGCGTTCACATTCTGACTCGACCCGGTTTCGGTCGCTGTCAGTTCAGGACCACCACCAGAACCAACCAAGACAGAAGAACTACTTTTAAAAAAAAAGGCTTATTCTCGGTCACCAGACAAACTCTTTTAAGTGAGGCTCGTTTATTCCGAGTTAGTCTTGAGGGGGAAACTTTTAAGTTCCGGCTGCTCGACCGCGTCGTGTCTAGCAGGAGGGACACCAGACAGCTGAGCCGACCCTCACCAACTGACTGTCCGATATTTGACAGCTCCGCGTCTGAATGAAACGGAACCGCTCCGAGTCCAAATTCAGCCTGAAACAAGAATGAAAAAAACGGCTGTTGTTTCTTACCTGGACGTTCTTACCCCCCCTAAAGCGCAACTCCAGGCGTCAGTGCTGGTGGAGTGTTATCGGGCGAAGTTGGAGCTGTGTTGTTAGTTGTACTCCTGCTGGCGACCGCGACGCAGCGGCTCTGTGCGCTGCTGACGTGACGGCGATAACAGCGCATTTGCATATTAGTGACTCTCTCTGTGATTGGACAGACTGCAATCTGCTAAAGTAACGCGGTTTAAAGTGAAATATAGCTCGGATTTCCTGAGTGCGTGTACCTGCGCGGACTGTGCGCCCTCGGCTGTCCCTCTGAGATCGGCTGATTAAATCATGTTATCAGCTGGATAGTCGCCGTGTTGACAGAGTGCATAAGATGGCCGCGTCTATGCCGCAGCCAATCCGGGGAGGTTTTACTTTCGCACATGGACCGGAGCGTCTCCTAAATGCGAACGTGACAGAAGCGAAACTCACGAGTCTCAGTGTGGACACATGCTGTCCTCTAGTGGTGGTCACATGAATTTTGACAATAAACACTGTAGGCCCATATAGATGTGGATATCAAAAGTGCAACATCTTAAAAAGCACGCTGAAAGTTTTTCACATTTCAGCTGGATTTTTTGTGATTCTTGATCAATCACTTGTATTCATTTTGAAAGTGGAGCAAAATCACAGGATAAAAATTCAAAAGGTCTTCTGACCTTCCTCAATAGGGTCGCATAAAATGTTAAAAGAAAAGCCTATGTATTATTCTGCTATCATGTTGAGATACTGTCTCCAGGATTCTGTCCAGTGTTGTTGTTCCTCCACAAATTCCATCTTAATTTCATCTAATCTGAGCACCTTCTTTGACTTGTTTGCTTCTTTCATGTCATTGTTCATAGCCCACTTTCTTTTACCAGCCTTCCATAGAGGTCAGATTTGTTGAGTCCCACCTGAGTTGTAGAATATAAATATCTAGATATTTGTGGTTTTTGTCTGACAAAATGTAAGAAAGTTTGGGGTGTATTAATACTTTTGCACGGCACCACAAAGTACAGTGCTATGGAGGAGTAATTTTTTTCTGTAATTAATAAGCACTAACAGATTTGTCAGATTTCAACATTGAATCCCAATTATTAAGTTAACATGGGTTCAACCATATTGTTAACTCAACTTCTCTACCACTGAGCCACAATTGCCCATAATTATGTTTATGCCCCTCTTTGACCTTTTCAATCTGATTTGTTTTGCTGCTCTGCTTGCCTCTTCTCAAATACTTTGCTTTGAATGTCCAGGGCATCAGTGCTACATCCAATCTAACCTTCCATTACTTTAGGTTTCCTAGACAGCTTCCCTCCTTCTGACTGCCCTGCCTAGTTGAAAGCTGTGTTGACTTTGGATTTGATAAAACGGTGATGCCAGCACATGCTAGGTCTTCAAACTATTACTGCTGTGAAAATTTTGCACTGGACCTTAAGTAACTTAGATCGTTTGCTTTTCTCAAGACTCTTCCTCCAGATTATAAGAGCTTGATTTCCAATGAAGTTCTAAATTTCCTTTTGGTCAATATGTCAAAATGTTTGAATACAGTCGGGTAGATCACAAAGTGTTTTGCAGAAGTCAAAAACAAAAGGACAGACATCCACACTATAAAATGGTCACACAAAGTAAAGACTGAAAACAAATGATAAAACAAAGAGAGAAATCAATCGATCTCAGGGAAGGAGGAACCGTGGAAACACTAAGAGGAACTATACTGTTAAGTTTCAAAAACTTTGCTCATTCATTTAATTAAGACGATGTGAGTTGGCTGACTTTTCCCTGGATTCTTTTATTAGAAGAATCAACACAGGTGGTAGAGGCTCAGAAGCCACGGCCATGTCCAGGACGGAAAGGGCTGCAGGAACAGTAAGTCTAAGTTTTTATACAATACAGTGATGTCAAACAAGATTCACTATTCCAGTTATTTCTTGCCCTAAATAGATACGTCACTGATGCATTGCATAGTGTGTCCTAAATAGATACTCTGACGCACATCATTATCAGTTTAAATTATCCGGGCAACGTTCTGAACAATATGCATTGAGAGAACCATCTTCTCTGTGTGCATGTCAGTGAGTGAGCGTAGGCACAGATAAACCTAACGGTGCCTTATCTGCTGAAAGCCCTGTCATGTCTGATCCACATGGCTGTGTTTCTCTAAATTAAACTCTGAGCCACAGCTAGTTTATTTTATGCATTTCTGTCCTCTTAAGACGGCACAGATAAGTATTCACACCTATATATCGGTGAATATACATTGATTAGCACTGAAAAGTCAATTTACCAAGTGAAAATTTGTTTTCAAGCCTTTATTTCTACTTGAAGCTGTTTTTCTTCCAGCTAATGAAAACACAATATTTAGGATTAGAGTATCTCATCTGGATGATGCTAATAAACTTATACAGAAATGTGGACTAAATAAATGTTTAAAACTTGTTCTGGTATGTTAGTTTTGATGTCAGTTGGGTTGTTATGACACATAACAGTGACAATATATTTTTACAAGGAACAACTGATCAGCATCTCAAAACCCAAAACAATATCTGAACAAAGGCCTAAAATCCAAGAGGACTTGAAAAAGAGACTTCATGGATGCAGAACAGGAACCAAGAGCAGAGAAATAGGAAGTTCAAGCTATGTCCTCCATCAGTCATAGTGGGCAAGAATCATATCCCTGACTCCAATATTTCTCTGTCTGGCCTTCTAACCATACTGTCAAAAATGTAGAGTGGCAGAAGCAAATGAGGTGGATTAGCCGTGCTTTCCAACAACTGATGGATGTAATCCAGAATGTGTTACTGTGTAATGTTTTCTCTAATGCCTGGAAATTGTCATAATCAAGAAACTTTCATAAAGCAACAGTCTTCAGTCAGAGGCCTCTTCAGATTTTCTGCAAGACTGAGTGCTGTTGGAAATTAATCTATACCTCAGCATTACCATCCAGAACAACTGAATATATGAGATGGACTGAGGTATAATATATATACATGCACAAAAAAGTTCTGTTCTAGATTTGTTTTTAGATTGTCTGTCATAGGTTTACCTTCACCAAAACTTGAAAAATCGGTGCCAAATACTTCTATGGACACCATACATAATATTAAATTATTTATTATCAGAGGTAAATTGCTGATGTAACCTTTGATTTAGTGACTAAAATAGAAACAAGGCTCTCATTTTATTGCATAAAAAAAAAGTGAAGATTTACAATTTTTTCATGAAAGTATCTGGTTAATTTCCCCATTTAAACATCAATAACTGAACAAAGAATGGCTTTAAAAATCATTTTATTGGTTTTATAATAAAAAATGTACATCATTTATGTTGTGGTAAGGGAACCATTCAAACCACAGCAATGCAAATAAATTTAAAGTCCAGATTGCACAGAGACTTTTCTCTGATTACACAGTAAAAAGAAATTACTAATCATACAGGTTTGACCACCATTTAAGCTGTTCTAATGTAAATCCTTGGAGACAACTTCAAGCAAACCATTCAAGAGTTATATTTGGAAAGAACTTCAGCATCAATCCACACCAGTCTTAAGAGCAGAAACCATAATAAAGAAAACGCCAGATTTGCGTCAACATCTTGGTAAATTAGTATGAACATATACTTTAAATAAACTCTGTGCTGCCCAGATGGAAGCAAATGAACCTTATAAAAATAGTTTCCCTCAAATTTTGTGATGACATCTTGCAGACGGGAGTTTATGGGATCTCAAACATTTAAGGAAACCAGACACAGAACTTCAGAATGGAAACTTATCTATATAGACCATTAATAACCAATAGCCAAAAGGTACGTAAAGCATTCAAAACTCATTAAAATCCAACAAAATAAAACAAGCTTATTTATGTAGCATCTCATTTAAAATTATACTTGGCTGCTCTGCTTTACACATAATAGAAGTTACGTAAAACAACTGTTGTCTATTAAAACAACAAAAAAAACCCCACACAAATTATGTTAAGCTGTAGAGCAGCATTCTCCATCTCTAGTCTTCAGCTCACAATGTTCTACATGTATTAAATTTCAGCACACATGATGTAAAGTTACAGTAACACAGCAGAGATCTGCAGAAGTAAGCCCTTAAAATCAGGTGTGTTAGAGCAGGGATGCCTCTAAAACACGTGGGACAATGCGACCTGAAGACAAATCGAGAACACTACCTTAGTGGATATTGGGGGAAAATAGTCTCAATTAGTTTCAGTCACTCTGCTGTATTAAAAAGAAAAAAATCCTAACAAATACAGTCCTAAGCCAATCTTATAAGTGGTTTTTAATTACGCCATCTACTATACTTACCATATGTATACAAAGTGCTTTGTTCATACATCTGACCCCCGTTTGGGACTTTATCTCCCTCTCTAAATGTGCATGGAGCAGAAATGACAGACAATGCACTTTGATTGCATCACAGCCTGAACGACATAGCTTGGACATCCATTTGTCATTTGCAATTTACACATGATACAAAACTATTCTTCCTTGTTCTACAGCTGTGTCAAGAGCAGCCTAAAGAGCTTTTAAAGCTGAGCAGTAAAGTGGAGATAAAAATTAAGTTCTCCCAACCATTTCAAGAGTCCACTACACAAGCAGCTGAGGAAGGCCAACGGTGTAGCAGTTGACGTTTGTCTCCATCTAGTGGCCAGGGCACGCAGTGCAGTTTCAGCTCTGAGGAGGACCATCTTCTTTGCTGAAAGGTTGGGTTGAACCAGGCTTTACCCAAGATAACCCTGACACCTGTGTTCCTCTGTGATATTCCTCAGGTCGTTTCTAAAAGGCAAAAGAGCAGAAAAAAAAAGATTGTGGTTACACAGCAGCTGAAGAAATTACATGCAAATATCTTATCCAAACCTTAACTGAATAAAAGTTCAGCAGATTTCAAGATATTCATGCAACTTACCTTGTATGTGAACATCCTCTCCTTTGCCTCTTCATGCACTGCTGGATTCCATGGAGAGAAACTAAAGCCAATGGAGAAGAGCGACATGATTTCAAAGTGCAACTCTAGTCGCCGTCAAAAGATTCTGCCAAACTAACAGGTATGCAGGGTGTGATTTCCTGTGGTCAGCAGAAGAATGTCAATAATGGGGACAAACCTTATTGCGTAAGGATCATCTATCTTAGGCTGGTCAAAAAGATGACTGTTGCATAGTTTGACACTGTCCACCACTTTGCTTTTGAACAGCTGTATATCTTTTTCATACCTGGAGAGAACAAATGTGGATTTCCATTTGTAAGCAATTGAAAAAAAAAAACAAAAAAATTCCCAGGGATCTTAAAGCCTTAGCGATCACTACTGTAAAAAACACCAGCTTATTTTTTATTTTCAAATCAGTAATTACAACAGTTATCCAAAGGAATCCACAAAAATTAATCTTAAAAAAATGTTTAAATAAAAAGTCACATTAAAGAGAAGAAAAGCCTCAAACTCACAGAACTGCTGCTTCTGGGTTTAGTGGCTCCGTTGTGTTGATCTTGTAAAAAACTGTACGTGCATACATCAAGACTTGCCAGATGTGGTTGTGATTCCGTCTAAAGAAAGATTAAATTTATGTTTACCAACTGTTGACTGTAAAACCACAAGTTGACTGCAATTTACAAGTTTAAAACAAGCTGCTCTGAGAGGGAGTCTATTCCACATAAACATACACAATCTGATGAGTATGAGAATGTAAAATTGTTTGCATTCTAGAGGGGAAAACATACCTCCATTTGGTGAAAGCTCTTCTGACATCCAGCTCTCCAGATATTGGGTCGACAAGAGGGTGGAAGACTGGGATGTCGAATACCAATTTCTGAAAATAAAAATAAGAGACTTTAAAATCTGTCCTGAAGATTACAGGTTTAGGGGAACACACATTTCTCAAGCCAAGTACATTTAAAAGGCTCTTTAATTATAATCAGTTTGAAGTAAAATTTAAAAAACACTTACAGGACACTCCCCGTCTGGATAGTTGTCTGGAATATACACAGTGAATTTGAAGACGCCATCTTGATACAAACCATGCCTGATGAAAATGACCCCAAACCACACTAAACAACGGGAGAGAGAAAACTGCCTTTAAGAAATGTTACACTTCAACTAGGAACACAAAAACCATCAATGCAGGGAAAATGAAATAGAAAACATTTCACATAAAGCATAAGATCAACATTCAGGTTATTAAAATTTAGCGGTGCATTGATTCTTACTTAGTGCCGACTTGTAGGATGGCTGGACATAAATTCCAGGGAGTTTCTGCTTAATCACCAGTGTGCTGCAGGTCACATTGCAACAGGTCTAATCAGTAAATATAAACTTGGATTTTCTATGGAAAATAATTTAAAAATAAATACTCACAACTCTGCAAGTAGAGAGTACTCAAGGTAAAAAGGGCCATAGGAGGCATGTGTGCCATTGGGTGAGTGGGCTGCACTGCCCATTGATGGAGGTTTGGTAATGGGGGTTGCATTCTTAGGAATGGGTGGAAGGACCTTTTTGCCAAAGTGAGTCCTGGCTGGGCTGGCTCTCTGGTCTGTGTGTCCACTCTGCTCCTCTTCAGCTCTCTGCTGGTTTGTTTTGGGGACAAAGAGCATCACAATACTAAAAACACTGCTGGCATACACTGAGAGTGCTGCAAACAACAAACATACCAACGGAATTACTATAAGTTTCATCCATTACATCAGAATAAAGAAACGTTTGCATGACTAACCAAAAAAACAGGAAGGCACACCCATTCTGAAAATGGTGGCCAAACATTTTCCTACAACAATATCTGTCCATTAAATCTGCAGAACTGAATTAAACAAAGGACTCTTTTAAAAAATAGTTGGTTTATGTAACTATGTTAGTACAGTTTTCAGTGTACTAAGATTTTAAGCAGCTACAACTTAAAACATTTAATTAAATCACTACTTTTGGTTTGAAGTCTTTTAATCAAGAGTCATTTTTTCCCCTGTATTTGAAACAGAATAGCAACAGGCCGCTGAAAGAAAGACAACTTGACAAAGTTGACAAAGAGCGGGTCAACAATTTACCTTGCGACTTGTGTTGGCAGACATGCTCCAGAAGGGGTTTAGGTTCATTACTCAGTCATAGGTTCAGATTGGTGTCGTTCTCGCATTAGCAGGTCCAGCACCGACCACAGAGATGATGGCCATCCGCCGCTGCTGTTGTGGAAACACTTTAGAGGATTGCTGCTGCAGCAGAGGTCACTAAAACAGCTAACCTGATTACGTTTGGACAGACTCTTACGATATAGCAAGCCCCCTTACGAGCGAAAACTGAAATACATTTATAAACAGGGTGAACAAGGCATAAATAAGAAAACTAATTAGAGAATGACGGCTTGTTTGGGCTAGCTTAGCTTTAGCTAATGTAGGAGTTTACTTGTGTGTTTAACTTGCTGAATTAATGTGTGGGTTCAGAAAACGTGGTATGAGGATTCATCCGGCGGCAAGCGATGAAAACAATACACAATGCAACGTAAACATACTTTTAAAAGAACAGCGAGTTCTGGTGTAATTTAGCCCAGACATACAGCGCTTCATTAGCGAGCGGTATAGACCTGCAATTGGTAACAAGAACGAGTTTAATTTTAGCTGACACCCGAATATAAAGATGTATAAAATCTCCAGATGTAATGGTACAGCAGATAAAGTACATACACATGGGTTGTCTGCTCTCAATTGTTTGTTTTCGTCGAGTTATGCCCCATCTGTAGCATTAGCTTCCGAGCTTGTTTTGACGTTGCTAACTGGACTGGTCCTTTAATTTCAGCTGGCGTACGTAAACAGCGTAGAGATGTGGCTTACCGTGTAAACTTCAACCGGTAGAAATCCGTTTAAAACCGATTTTCTAAAAACCTGTTTCTCCACTTTACAATATTCTGAGTCTTGCCACTCCTTTAGGTGTCATAGCGTCTGGCTAATCAATGTTGATAACTTGGAGATACTGGGATACGCCGGAGTTCAATCTAACTTAACGAGGGGCGGTTCTTGTTGTGTGAACTGAGTTTTCATTGGTCGAGGAGAATAACGTCTAGCAGCTGATTTGCTGAAGCTTTTGTCACAAAACGAGACAATTTTTAGCTTTAAAGGGAAAGAACCTATTTTTATTGTGTGCGTGTAGAGACGTCAGATATGCAACCAAATGGAAGAAACCGTACACATTAATAAATCATTTTTCAATGAAGATTCCAGAGGGTTGGTGGAGAACATTAGAAAACAAACATAATTAGAAACAGGGGACACACCATGTGAGTCAACAATAAAGTTGTGGAGACGTTTAAAGTAGGAGAAAGTTATATAGCAAATCCCAAACTTTCAACATTTTTGCCCTTTGGTCCATTGTCAAAGAATGGAAAGAATATTGCACAACTTCAAATTCCCTAAGATAAGCATGTCTACTATGTAAGCTGACATTCAAAGACTGAGGTTTATAAGAGAAACAGCCTATCTTCCTAAATACACACAGTCAAACAAGGTGGTGACAGCATTATGACATGGGCCTTTTTTCCAAGGAAGGGAAATTGGTCAGAGCTGATAAAAAGATGAAGGGGAATTTTTTTAAATTTTTATTTTTATTATTTCTACAGCATCAGTGTTGGCTAGTACAGAAAATCTTGTTTCCCTTGATAAGTGATTCCTCAGTGTTACCGAAAACAGACAGAATACAAATCCATTCCATAGTTTTTGGATTGGAAAATAATTTATTATCTTCCTTTCACTTCTCAATTATGGACTAAAATATGTTAGTTTATCATAAGTGATCTTATTAAAAATTCAAAGGAGTTTATATTTGTAATCTGACAAAATGTACAAGTTCGAAATACTTTTGCAAATGTAATTATTTAAATTATTGGTTTGAAATTGTTGGTGTGGTGCTGCCACTCTTGAAAACAAGATTCTTATTCTCAATGAGATATACATGGTTAGAGAACAACAACCAACAACAACAACAACAACAACAACAATAATAATAATAATAATAATAATAATAATAATAATAATAATAATAATAATAATAATAATAATAATAATAATAATAATAGTAATAATAATAATAATAATAATAATAATAATAAGCTGATAAATAAAAAGAATGCAATCTAAAACATCCAATTATTTGAATAAATCTCTGAATCCATATTAATATGTACCCTAAAACACTTTAGTTAAACACTTCTCTGTTGTTGTTTCGGTGCGGCAAGTCAAGTCCCCAGAGGTCAGGGTGCATCCAAACCATATGTGTCACACATTTCTTTAGTTTTGACCACGCTTCATTGGAAGTTCATCATGTTGATTGATTGATTTCCTAACAATTACCCCTAATTAGTTTTCTGGTGATCAAGAAAAAAACTAATTTAATGCATGGATGATCACACTAATTGGGAGAAATGACATTGTCCAAGTTTCAAATAAATACAAATTATTGACTCGATTATTGTTATCTGATTGTGTATTGTCCCAAGTGCACTTCACTGACAAAGGTAATTAGTATCTGGCTCCTTTATTGGCAGTGCAAGGTCACCATCACTTTTTTGACATGCACAAATCAAAAATCACCTCAGAACAAATGAGTTCCTGCCTGCTTTGCCTTCAGTGACATTGGGATGAACTATCTGACCTAAACAAGAGTGCAAGTGTCCACAACATGGCTTCTGTAATGAGATTTTTGTTTTTGCCATTGATTCTTTATCTAATCAATTATTGCGACCTTGTCTGGTTAAACAAATACATTAATGACTGTAATTAAAGTGTGAAGATTAGATTTTCTTATTGAATATGTGACCTCTGTAATAGAAAATGCAGATTCAGCTTTTACTTTCAATACTCTGTTTTTTTTTCTTTAAGAAAATCAAATACCACCTTGATCTTTTGGAAGTTCAGGAGTGCTACAATACAATAAATAAGTAAATAATTACTGAATTGTTTAAACATAACTTGAGCTATTATTCAAAATAAAATAAAAATACACCAACTCTTAAATAAGTAGTATATGTTTGTTTTTCCAAATAACATCTTAAATTATGTAGCAAAATGTTTCAGTTATTTGATGATTGTGCGCTGAAGTAATTCGTAAGTTGTATAATTTTATCTGACCACACTAATCATTACATTTAGTGGGCAGGACTAATAGCTCTCTGATCAGATACAGTTGGTCAACCAATCAGATGTTAGGATCTATTTAACCAGCTTAAATCATTTTATAGTGAAGGCAACACATGAACCATTAAATAATTTAAGAAATAGTCTAATGAATATTTTATTATAGTAAATTTTACTTAAAAATGTTTTATATATATTTTATTATTTATTTATTACATTGTTGATACTTTCAAATATAAATAGACATGTTTAGCTCCATAATTTTTTATTTGATACAAAATAAAACATTTCCAAACATACTAGTTTTAAGCATAAATTATTATATTTACTCACATTAGCAGTGCCTTTTAGGACTAAAATCATCAGGGTTATTATTAATAAACCTTTTTACTGAGTCATAAGGCAAAGTTCGGTTGTGCAAAATAATGTTTAAAGCTGTTAAAATCAGTTTCCTCTCTCAATTTACGAGCAGTATAAAGCACTGTGTTTTAGTTGTTACTTGAGAAAGCATCACAGCAAAATCAAAAGTAAGTCAGTTTTTGCTTGAGAAAAATTATTTCTGAGGCATAAGGTGAGACAGTAACATATAGATTTTCAAGTGAGAAGTAAAGAATTTCATGGCACCTGGAATGAAAACGTAGAGATTTTTTTCTTTTTAAAAAGAGCCGAGACACTAGTGAACGACTTTACCAACGCAGAAATTAGACTAAACAAATGACTCTTAATGGAGCTCTGCACACAGGTAGACTCAGATTTCAGACCAAGAATAATTCACTTCACGGTAAGAGACACTTTAAAACTGGACAAAAGTTTGTGACAGACAGACAGACAGACAGACAGATGGATGAATAGCATGCAGCTCTTTGGAAAGAGAGACATAGCTTATCTATGGAGAAAAATGGTAGGAATGTACATCCAACAAAGTGGAATAATACTTCTATGTTTGGGCAAAACATAATTAGCAATCTAATAGTTTATTAATTTACATAATGTCAATTCTGCCAAAACAGACATAGCCGCTGTTTTAAAAAAAAAAATAACTAAAACATTTAATAACATCTCCTTATTTATGACTAATAAGGCATGTTTCAGGAAACTGGTAATATAAAACACTAATTTAAAAGTAGGCATTGTCATTGAGTCTTTTTTTAAATTGTGTATTTGCTGAAATGTAATGGTACATAGAATGTACCATTACATTTTATCCTTTATGAGAGATTTATAGTCTCTGGGTTTAGCACAAATTTCCAGCTGCTTCACCTGCAGCTGGTGCCAGAATTCAAATTTAAGATGAAATATGTTCCCTTCTGTCAGGCCATTTCTTCAGAGAATTTTGAGCCTGCTGATTCAGATTTACAATTTGGTTTAAATGACAGTTAAATATTACAATTGGCAATCCTTGCTGAAATCTATCTTGACAGCACATAGATAAAAATAAGTGAAAACAGATGACTCCACTTCCAAATAATATGTAATAACAACATTAGTTTGGATAAAGGAAGCAAAATCTAGATTCAAATGTAATTTTCATTTTAGAAATATGAACGACTGGGGAGTAAAGGTTAAAAAAAAACATCAAGTGAAGCCTTTATATAGCAATAGCCTTTTTTTATCCCTGAGGCTAAGACCTGGCTAGAAACTAATGTGAGGCAATTATTTGCTGTAATGACTGCAGTTCAAATAAGCCTGGAGATTTTATTAAACCAAATGAGAGAGTCGCTGATGTATTATCACCTTGTGATTGACAGTGACAAGTGTTGGGCAGGCTCGGATATGAGCATGATGAAGAAGCTCTGGGCAAAGCTCTCGATAATGTTACCCCTGATAAAGTTACCTGGAAAGCCTCAGCCAACATACGGAGAAGGAAAGCTCTTCGCATATTAATTCCAACTGTCAGATCCCACCAGTGGAGGAAGAGAAGGAGGTGGAGGAGGAGCAGAAAGTGGGAGGAGAGGGAGCGGCGGGGGGCCGGGGGGGAGACCAAGACTGGCTGGCGGCGACGACGACGACTACCCCACCATTCACTGACTGGGATTTTACACAACTAATGAAAAAGAAATCCATTGTACTGATCATATGCATAGATCTCACTTTATAATAATGATGAAACTGAAAGATTCGCAATAAAAGAAAAGGTCACTCGCTGCTGCTGCTAAGCTTTCTAAGCTGCAACCTTTGTGAGAGTAGTTCTTGGGTTCCAGCGATAAAATAGGGGGGGAGGGGAGTGAAGATGGGAAGTTCTAACCCCACAGAGGTCAAGAGGTCACACACTGCAAACAAGCTATTGTGCTTTACCTGTTTATATATTGTTCTCTTCACAGAACCAAAATGATGGGGATGATTTTTCAAACAGTCTGCTCTGTGTCCGTTGAGCTAAGGTTAAAGGTTAGCAGCACAATTGTGACTTACACAGTTCTCTTGCTGCGTGTTATACCCACAGCTAGTGTATACAGTGGCCAGGGATTTGTCTCGTCTAGTTAATAAAATACCAGGAAATATGAACATCCGTCTCTTCTCTCTTCCGCTGTGTGTAGGTCACCTGCCTTCTCCAGGTATATGAGTTGTGGAACACAGGCACGCAGAGCGGCATGTCTCACCTCTGAAGGACACTCGCAGCCTTATTATTACCCTCCACCACTTCCACCCTGAGCCCCGTCTTCATATGCATCATACATTGGCATTTATTAGTGCCATGCACTAAGTACAGGCCATGTTATTGAATTTGAATATCAGCTCCAAGCCACATTCGCAGGCCCCGGAAATATATTATATTAAGATGAAGCAATCTCATTTAATAACACCCAAACTAATAAAAGGAGAGCAGATTGGAAATTAAATTTATGGGTATTGCTTGGCAGAAGGAGGGATCCAAAAAAGCCCAGCTTGGTCTGTCATATGCAGATATTTCTCTGTGCATAAGCCCAGGTGTTGGAGTAATTTCTAACTTTCCCCTCACGGAGAACATATTGTGAAAGTGGCAGGTGTGTTTGTCTTTGCTGAAAAGTATAAAACAATTCAGGAGGGTGTCTCTACCAAAATGGACAGAATTGATTTCACTAGCATTTTAACAAACGTTCCGAAGAAAACAATGGTAAATACGCTAAAAAACAGAATGGAGGATCATTAGTCATTAAGTAGAGGTGATGGAAGTGGCACACATGACCTGAGTTTGCAAAAATATATATTTTTTTAATTTATGGGAGGGAAATTATAAACCACTTTTGATTTACCACATCTTCTGACTTAGTCAGAAGCCACATATAGTCTTGAATATTGTCTGTAGTGCAGAATGAAATAATGTCTTAATATGATCTGTTTGAAAAGCTCAAATAGTGATACATCATGCACAAATATAAAGAAACTGAATAGACATGAAACAAAGTTAGTAACATTGATTCATCTGGAAAGGGCTACTTAGGGATTCCTGGAGACTTTGGGTCATCACAAAAACAGTGAGGGTTTCAAAAATGAAGAAGCCATGAAAAAGGATGTTTATGGTTCAAAGCAACTGCTGACCTGTCTTTCTTTGCTGTGTCACATTTAATGATAAATATCTTGGTGATTCTTCAAAATTTTGGGGAAAATATCCCGTGCGACTACCAATTAAAAGTTAAATATTTTGGTATATGTCTTGATACATCTGGTGGAAAATGCATTACAACATAGAGCTTATAATAGATCTCAAAATATAAAATGCCCACAAATGGCTGTCCATGCCCCTAAAAAAAAGAAAAGTGGGAAAAGCTATGCTGCATTGTGAGTTTTTACTTGATAGCAGTTGTTGCAACCAAATTTGGCACAATAAATTATTAGCTGCAGATACAAATTGCCAAGTTGCCAGCGCAAAACATACATACTTGGAAAAAACAACAACAACCGTTGGTGGGTGTGTCTGTAGCTTTTGTCTTCACACCCAATGTAAGAAATGGCCACTGGGTGATGCTCCATTTTCACACAGTGACAAAAAAAAAATACTGTAATTTTGTTAAGTTGTAAGATCTATTTATTTTTCTTGGAAAGTTCTTACTTTTCTTTGTGGCATTCATCCAACATCTGGCATATCAGTGTGTGCCAGAACTCAGTGGCTCAAATAAAAGGAATGTCACTTGTTCCCTTTACAGACTCTGCTTCACGAGAGCTGTAATTTTTACTCCTCGTGTCATTGATGGACAACATTCTGGCGGTCAGTGTTTCCACTCTGTTTGTTCACGTGTGCATGTGTGTGTGTGTGAGTGTGTGTGTAACCGTCGGGCTTTTGGCAAGGCATCCGACAGGCTCAGTCTGTCTGTGTGTAAACGTTGATTCCCAGCGGAGCTGTGACTGCCACTCACTGGCCCAGTCTGCCCCATGCCAGCCATTGATTGTTGCATATATCTTGCTCTGTACTTCTCCAAACCCTTCATCAACAGATGCGGCTGCAGAATTGATTAGCAGCGAGTCGATGACCAAATCTCTTTGGAAACATTTTTATTTATGTGTGTGTTTATGTGGATAGCTTAGAGGGCCATTAGTAGGATTACCTTTGAGGCTTGGCTGAACAACAGATGTTCAAGAATGACTCAATCAATTTGACTTACAAGAGTCCGCAGTTGCCGGAAACAAGTGATAAGTCTGAGAGGGGGGAGGGTTAAATAACATCAGTGTGGTAATGAGCAGGTACAGAAGAACTAAAAACCTACCATCATTAACAATGCAATGGGAGTCAATGAGCTAAAATCCATCAGTGTTGCTGTTTCTTATGCATATGTTGTATTTACATGTAGCTTCAAACAAAGTGGATGTATTCTAAAAACTGTCTAATGTGGTTTATGGTAAAAGACTTTATTTAGCTGAGGCTCCCTTGCAAACACTCTCGGTTTCACCTTTTTAATGTCGCCGGTTTGTATAGTGCAACACATATTTATCAAATGAATTCCAGCCTAAACAGAATTGAATAAGTGAAATGTTTTCTATAAAATCTATGCCAGGCTCCATGCAGGCTAGTTTTAATTTAGGCAGAGCAACGCATTCAATTACACCAGCATTCATATTGAATTCAAATTAATGTTTCATGTGGATATGAAATATCAATTCGGCGCAAAAACCTGATTATTTCAGGGGAAGATCATGTTCTTTCATTCTTTTCAATTTTCCATTTTCCACTCTTGAATCAAGTGGTGAATAAATGTGTTGCTGGGAGCCACGATCCGCCTTTCGAGTTCATGCTTATGCTCTCTTATCGGCAAACCTATTAAAATGAAGTCAGGACACAGAATGGTATTTAAAAAGTTTAAGTGAAACAATTTGCATCGGGAGTGTGTGAAAAGGCTAATGCGTTCTTTCACTAAGCCTCACAATCGCCGTCATCCGTTCTCGGCTCTGATTGTTTTCCACATGAATGCCCTCATTCATTACTGCAAAATTATAAACATAAAGAATATCTCTGTATTAATATTTCTGCTTTTTGTAAAAGCTCAATCAACCATAATGTCCTAATTTTTTCTCTGTGAACCTCATTTTTTATTATCTCGCTACTCAAGGAATGGATGTCCCAAAAGGGATTTATTTCATTTATCGGGATTATTGAATTAAATTAAACGAGACACTTCCCACAAGCTGAGCAGAGGTACCTTATCCACTTAAAAGGAAGGCCCCGCTACTCACTGCTATTTAGGCAAACACATTAGGCAGCAAATGCCTTTTGTTGGCTGAGTCGGGGTTACTGCATAATTCATTTGTTCATTAAGGAAAAGCATTCAAAGTGCTTGAGGTAAGTGGAAAAGGTGGCGTATTGAAAGGATCTTTAATTAAGGTACTTTGCAACCACAGTTACATGACAGATGACAGATGCGTAACATTTGTTTACAAGAAGAATTAACTGACATTTAAGACAGTAAGTGACAGAAGGCTAGGAGATGAAGAAAATATTCTAAAGTTAAAATATAACATGAAATGTTTGTGCAATTTAATGTAATTCAGATTTTTGTGATTTATTTGCCTAAATGTGATTTTTTTCCTAAAGATGGATGAGGAATATCGCTGTGTAGAATAAGAGAAAGATCTGAAAATCACTTCTGAAAAAGCTAGTATGTTATACTTCTACCTGGCAGCAGATGGCAGACTGTTTCCACTGATGAACCGACTCAGTCCAACAGCACAAGCTGAACTTGTGCACCCCTGGCTGCTGCGATGTTGGCTTCTCAGACCTCAATGCTCTTGCCTGTGAAACGCATTCCCATTAAAAAGGCATTTTTAAAGCCAACACTAGTGCTATAACAATCATCTCCCCGAAGCCAAGCCCCAACGCACACACCCGGGAGTGCGGCGCTGCCACACAGGCAGGCAGACACATGGAGGCCGCCGCAAACAAAAGGCCCGCCGCACTTTTTCCTCCCCTCTCCTCTTCCATCGCTCCACATGGTTACAGGCCGGTCTGCCATAGCCAATTACACACACAACCCAGTGTGTGAGGTCTCGCGGAGACCCCAATCACCACTAACAAGATCAAGGCTAACTCTCTATCACATCACAGAGACAACAAACACGCATAACACCTGCACATGCGTGTGTGTGTGTGTGTGTGTGTGTGTGTGCAAACAGCCTGTCCCCTCTCGTCACCCAGCCTCTCCCCCTCTGTCTTTTTCTCTGGCACACTCTGAAATTATAACACTTTTGGAGTAGCTTTGGGACATATTTAGCCTTTTTAAGAGCAACAAAAAATAACAGGGTGACAATCATGCTGGCGTTCTGTTCTCAGTGTGTGTCAAAGTTCAAGCTTTATTGGCAACACAAACAGATTGAGTCGTTTCACTGTATTTCAGTGTAGCATATGTAGCATGTGTGATCGAGTGAGGCCCAGTTTCAGACACTTGAAGGGCATATTTCATCACTTTTACAACTTTTCCTTTTCAGCTGTGTTCAGTCCTGTAGCTCGTGACAGTCATATTTGTTTTTATGCCCAAATTGGAGAAATATGTTTAAAAAAAAAGAAGAAAGAAAGAAGAAAGCTGGAAAGAAAAAGCAAGAGTAATGCAGCTGTGAACGCGGTGGAAAGTTGCTGAAAAAACATGACGTTACACTTGGAACGCTGAACTTTCATATCGGTGCATCACATAATATTCACTCAAGGAAAAGTATTTCTTTTACAAAGTCTCCACCTTAAATTAATTTCATGATGTAAATATTTATGTAATTTATTCAGTGGGGAACAGGAAGTCATCAGGATTGTTGTCTGAATCCAGTAGCTTGGAGAGTTAGAAAATCTAAAATCTAAATAACGATCTAAATCTACATTTCAGCATAGAAGGGAAACAACCAGTTACTAAACTGCAACTCAAGGCAGTACAATTCAGCAGCCTTCACATTAGATGTTGGGATTTCTGCTCTGGTTCTCAATGGCAGTCCTACTTTGTGGAGGGCGGCAGTGCTCCTGTTTCTCCAACAAGGTGCCAACCAAATTAGCCAACATTAGATTAGCTAGATAATGTGGAAATCAAATTTTCTGCCTTGTGTTTTACTCATGATGAGTTAACTGGACACAATTTAATACACCATTCAAATACTGTAAATCGCTATAAAATTAGTTTTCTCACAACATGATCTTTGATGCTAAAATGTCACTTTAAGCATTCCAACTCTCTTTTGAGCAACTCTGGCACCAGTGATCTTTAGCTGTTCATTTAAAATGTAATCCACCTCTTGCTTGTATTTTGTCAATTCAGTTCCCTGAATTTTATGTTTTTTTTATACTGTAAAGCTCTTTCATAGTTCATATATTGAAAGTGTTACATAAATACTATAGTTACGTACTTGCTCATTGGTCTGACTGTCGACTCCCCGTCTTCATAAACTGTGAAGTGCCTTCTTCTCTTACCTTTGGTTTGTTTCTTCCCCTAAAATCAATACTCTTATTTTTTCATAACTATGAGGCAAAATGTATTTTGATAGACTATTTTTGGAGGGTTATGTAAATGATTAATTTCTTCTTGTGTTAATTGTGATGGTGTTAAGCCAACTTTACTGCACAGATCTTGAGGGCAAAGTCGTTTACTTCAACCAACAAGTATAAAAAAAGACTTATGGGAATAAGTATTTGAAATTTATTTTTGTTTTGCTACCACCTTTATATGAAATTTTCTTCATGTTTCTTTATGTTTCAATGGTTGTAATTCAGAAGGCTTAGTTTTGTTTCAGAAAAATCTATTTTAATATTACTTCGCTATTTTTAAAATGAATGCAATTTAGGTTTCAGGGTTTTCTACATCTTAAAATTGTACGCTATATTTCCTTTAAGGGAGCTTTAAAAAATTACAGCAATTTCCCAACTTGTGCTATCTGTTGTACTTCTGGGATCTCTGTCAGCGTCTCTCAAACAGGCCAGCTATCTGATCTTGTGTTGTCCAAATCAGTCACTGTTGATTACAAGGGCGTACATTTCACCCTTCTTATCAAACCTGGCAGATGCAGACAGGCTGGATGGCTGACAGAAAGAGAAACTCAAGCCCTGTACGCTGATACAGCCATCAATACCCATGAGGCCGTGTGTCATGCAGCCTGCATCCTGAGCAGAGGTTTGCATGCCTCCTGTGATAGGTGACCTCAATGAGAGCCAGTGCTTCATGTCCTCACACCAAGCTCTGATGTGGCAGCTTGCTAAATAATTTGTGCTTTTTTACCGGGGTCATTGGATAGAAAATCTGGTCTTTGAATAATTAATTAAGACACAATCTAAGCAGCCGACTTGTGTTTCCTCCCCATTTCGAGCAGATTGTCTGCTCCTGTCCCGACTCTCACGCTGACTCACCGTCTTATTCATCTAGATTGAAGCCTCCAGCGTAATTATGCTGTAGGCGGACTGGTATTAGGAGGACGTCCTGAGCATGACCCACATGATATTGGAAAGTAAATCCATATAACAACCGCAGAATCTATTTTCATTCTCTGCATAAAAATAAAACAGCTCATTACCACCACGGCTTTGTTTAGCTTCATAATTGTTTTTCATTATTCAGAGAACATTTGATACCCTCAGTGTAGGTTGAAAGAGGCATCGCTGTTTGAGAAAGGCTGTATATGAGATCTTTTATTGATACAGGTGTATCTCATATCTGATCCTAGCAATTGCTGACTGATAAAGCCGGAGTCTAATTGTCTGTCTGTTTGTGAATATAACAGCACAAGTTAGGCTTCTATGTGGCCTTTAAGAAGCTGCATCAGTTGGGTAACCATGAATGGTACTGAGAGGTTCTTTTAATTATTATTTGTGCAATGCAATAGCTACAAGGACAAATTTGGACCAAATCTGTTTGGGCATACCAGGAAAATCTGAAACATCTGAAGAAGAAAGGGAACAAAAACAAAAACTAGGTAATTTTTTTTTTGCAAGCACAATCCTTCATTCAAATTGGACCATAAAAGGGTGCTTTTTAAATCTGCCAAGTACATAAATACAATAATCCTCCTCTAAAATTGTTCCTAGTAAAAGTAGGCAAGTTATGGTCACTTGTAAAGTATATTAGCATCATCAGCAGTGGGGACTGTTGGGCCACATTTCCTTTAAGCTGCAACAGAAATTGTGTTGGTAATAGGAGTTATAAGGGAGGGTACAATTACAAAAGAAAGACAACTGAAACAAAGTTTGCAAGTGTTGCCCTTCTTTACTTCAGCATAGGAAGCTGGAATATGCATCTCATATTTGGACTTTGTACTCTTTTTAGTGCCAGAAATGAGTCAAATCTGTTCTCCAATGTATCTATCACCACAAAAGTAAAGATTTACCTTCTGAAATTATTAAACAAAGACAGAGTAGCTGCTGGAATACAGATAAGAGCGCCTATGTTTACAGTCCCTGATGTCCACGACAACATTCAGTCAGTGATTCCTCTGTGGATTTCACAAATTTATGTTAAAGAACCGACAGAAGTCAAAGTATATATGGATAAAGACAAGTGTGACCCCAGCAGTGGCAACACATTTCTAAATTTGGCAGCTTCACTGGCGTGCAAGAAATATCATCATTTTGAAATCAGACACCCATTGCCAGGCCCGTGTCAACGAGGCTTAGCTTCATTATTTTGGTCTCCAGAACCAAGTCCCCAATTCGTGTCCACGCATTCCTTGAATGCTTTCCCTTCACTGCAAATCCAACTCGCTCTTAACGGCCCTTGTGCTCATCACCGAAAGCTTTCCACTTATATTCAAATCCTCACATTGATTTTTACTCTCATATTTTGTCCTTCTTTGGTTGTTTTGGGGATGACCAGGCCTGGTAGCTTCGGATAATTCTCCATCATGGTTGTCAGGGTCTGTGTCCTCTCCCAGCACGCATGAGAGTTATAGGGTTATAAGTCTGCGTTGTGCAGTAAAAAGGACAGAGAGAGACAGAGCTCTTTAAAAAAATACACCAAGACAGGAAGAATGACACTTAGCCCTTAATCATCTCTATGTCTGCAGGGATCTCCTGTACTTTTGTGTCTATTGCAGATAATGGTCTTTCCTGACTTGACAGCATGTCTTTGCCGAGCCGGAGCTCTGTTTAAGTGTATCAGGGTGACAAAGCGCTGCTAGATTCGGTGGTGTCACAGCTCATCATGTAGTGACATTGCTGACAGCTGTGGTGTTAAGACAGTGAAGCGGCTGAATGAAGTTAGAATAGATTCTAGTGCACTAGAACCAACTTCCATAACAATGCCTTCCCTTGGGGATGCACCGCAATATGCAATCCAATAACACCAGCTGGAACCACTGGACGACAGGAAGGGGAAGTAATGGAAATCTGGGAGTGCAAACCAAAATGCTGCCTCAGTTATTGGAGCACATGGCTGCTTGGGATTCAGGAGAGAAACCAGAGGCAAAAAAAGAGAACAAGAATGACAATGTTGTTTGTGGGTTAGAGCTCTCACGCAGAATAGTGCCTGGCAGGCAGTCCAAGTGTACTGGCTCCTTCCTACGAATAAAATAAATAAATAAATAAATTGGAGGGAAGTCTTGGCCATAAATATAACCACACCATCTTGAATCTGTCCGGCCTCATCACTGCTCCTATGAGAACACTGTCAGAGGAGACATGCCCGTGCCAGATCATCTGCTAGTTTTAAGGGACTTCCTGTTTGTTGAAATAGCACAGACAAATTGTATAATGATGAACTGTGGGCCAAACATCGTGGGAGCACGCCGTCTCTGGACCTCAAACTCAGTTGCAACTAATTTTGCCTCAACCCCAAAACAAGCAGAACAACATGACAATGAGCAGGCTTTGTCTGTTTCCACAAAAAAATGATCTCTGAGGTTTGGCTGAATGTAAAGCGAACTATACTTTTAGCTATCCACTTTCAGCTGGACTGTGAACAGTTTATAGAACCATTTCATTTAGCTTGAACTATTGTGCAGATTTTTTTTAAGGTTTAGCTTGGTGCTATGACCTGTTAGAGAGGCTATGAAAACCACAGGAATATGGGTTAATAATGTTGATTAGGGCCAAAGAGTAGGTCACTGACATTGTCATTAACTGATGATGAAAGTTATTCTGTACCAGGCTGTGTGAATAATATCATAATACCAGCCCGTAATGCTTTAGGGTTAGGGTTAAGGATAGGGTTAAGCAACATTGCCAAGATGGAAAGACATAAGCAATTATGATAAAACAGTTGTTGCTTTAAATTGCTTAAGTCGATTATAAAACCATCTGTAAACAATTTCATAATTTTACTATAGGAAACATTGTTGGAAAACATTTACGACGGATGGTTGGCAGACTGGTCAGACCGTGCGATGTTTAAAAAAATTGCATAAAAAGCCAAGAAGTTCATCTTAGACTCTACAGACTTTGATTAGAAGATTAAGCTTTTGTTACAGTACCATAAAAAAAAGACTCTAAAATGGATATGGCAACTTGGATCAAGCCAGCGAAGTTGCATTAGAATGCAGCATAAGAAACCTAATGTAAAGATGTCGAGTCATAATTTGCTTCACCATGTTTAATTGGACCTGCACACTGTATAGACTTTGACTCGATCAGGATTTGTTTGAACAAAATACTCTTAGTTGATTATTAACCAGTTATTTAAGAGCTAGAGCTTTAAGAGATCTGTGAGTTATAAATGAACTGAACCTATGCAAACCTTTTCTACCTTACTTACCATCACATTCACCCAATTCAGTCACCATCACAAAAGCACACATGCATCAACTGGTGGGTAAATTGGACATATAATTGCCTTGCCCAAAGGCACATTAATATGTGGCTGGGCAGGCGGCAAGAAACAAACCCACAATTTCCAATTGCAAGACGGCTATTCTTTTCCAGAGAGCCCTGACGCCCCATCTGAGGATAAACTCAGTGAACTAAAGCAGTTATGAAAAGCACATGAATCAAAATTCCTCCAAAAACTTTCATACAAGAAAATGCATGTTTCTGGAGCAAAAAGTGATTCTACAAGTTTGTTGAAGTGTTTATAATTAGTCTGGAATAAATTGGCTGTGCTTACGGCAGCCAATTTGAAAGTGAGTTACATGAGAAGGAGAGAGTCTTTAGATTGGTTGTGCACATCTCCATTACAATTTCAGAGTAAATTTGGGTCTCAATAATTCTAAAAATAGAAATGTAGACATGATGCCACAAAGGCAACGTTGACCAATAGGTTTGATTAACTCACAACTATGGACATTAAAAGATTAGCTGGCTTGCTGATGGTATCGCAATTCCTCTGTTGCATGTTTGTTCCCTAAATGAATTATTTTGAGAATAGAATTAAAAAAGTTTGTATAGCACGGAAAATTAAATGATATTTACTACTAATTTTCAAGAATAGCTACTGGCATCATAAACACATTCAAAATGTAATCATTCTATTTATTTGTCACAAACACTGTATATGTCTGCTTTTGTTATGAGAGACAAGACACAATGTTAAAATTGTGATCTGAAAATAACACATTTCATTCATCTGAAAAGGGAGAAAAGATTTGGTAACACTTTATTTGAAGGGGGGTGAATAAGACTGTCATGACACTGTCATAAAAATTACACAACTCTTGTCATGAACATGAATAAGGCTTCATGAATATTTATGACTGGTGTCATAAAGTGTCATCCGGTAAATTATGACACTTTTAATACAAAGTTGACATTATTCAAAATGTCTTAGTTATGACAACAAATCATTACTGATTAAACTTTACATTTACTAACATAAAGTTACCTAATTTTTAAAGTGCAATCAGTGTTACTCCTCTCGAGTTAAATGAAAGCTTGACGAAGTTCTTGGGTTTTAACAGCCATTTATTGCGGACACATCTTT